>CM021100.1:861491956-861508982 GCA_007115665.2 Sequoiadendron giganteum
GCGCTCCCTGTGCGAGAGAGGTAGCGGCCGCCGATCCGGTAGGCATTGAAGTCCACGCGCATTTGTACGTTGTTGTAGAGGACGGCGCTGTCCATACGAGAGTCGTGGAAAACGCGGTAAGTGTTGTTGTCAAAGCGAGTGACGATCACCGAGCAGCCAGTGAGACCCACAGTAAACAGGAAGGTGTTCTCCGCATAGGCTTTCGTGGGAATGTCCACAAATGGAACATCGTCGTTCCCATTGTTCTTGTACGCCAGCACGAAGGCATCTACAGCTTTCTTGTCGGTTGGCAGATCTTTTATTGCTACGAATTGGAGATTGTAAGTGGTGGTGACCGTCGCAGATTGAACCAGTTTGACACCGGCCTTCCCAGATCTGAACGACGAGCCATCGTCCGATTTGTATTCTGGAGGCACACTTACTGGGGAAAACAAAATCGCGTTCTTCTTCAAGAAATCCAAGGGATTGTCTGCCAGAGCTTTGAGACCACCCGGCAGGGCGGAGGAGGAGGCAGAAGACATTTCTACTTCTCTTGTAGAGCGTGCGAGCTCAGATTCCAAGTGGATAAACTTATTGTCCTTTTATTGAAATAAAGCACTGGCGGTCCACTAACCCTACTTCCGTCACCAAAGATCTCGTGTAGCATTTGGGAGCCCAGATTCCAAGTGGATAAGCTTATTGTCCTTCTGTAAAATATCAACGGGATTAGGTGGGGATAATGACTCTAAAATATCCCAACTACTCTGATGGTGGACAAGCATGACTAGTGGGCATCGTGGCAAAACCATCGCCTATAACCGGTTGAAGGATTGGTTACGGTCTACAACCGGTTACCTGAGCTGTTCTAATTTGAGCATTGTATCTTCCCGTTAGTTTCTATGGCTGTCCATGCAGCTGTACATTGTAATTCTCTTTAATTCTGTTTATTTTAATATAAAAAAGATTGAAAAAATATAAAAATGTTCGTCATGTGATTGGATCTCTTACTGAATGGTCCTATGTGGTTTGGGCTCTTATTTTCACGAAAGCACAAAGTCTCATGGGAAAAAAAAAAATTCTACTACAAGATTAATTGGAATTTTTTCCAATCCAAACTATTTTGGGCTGAAGATGGGTGAGATTGGGGTGGGGCTAGAAATTGCCCCACTTGCTTAGGAGTACTTGTTTGCCACTTGTCACACATCTAAAAATTTAGATAATTCAAACTTTTTCTTTTTGCATTTAGACGGTTTTTATTATTCACTTTTGAATATATACAAAACCATCATTCTTTGTAAAAAGAAAAATTATTTCCTTCAAAGAAACAAATGGATTACACTTAAAACAACATGGCTAAGCAAATTTATTTTTGAGCTGATTTGAAACTAATAAATATTATTTCTCAAGGATTTGTATTTATTTTTTCTTTTCAACAGATATGATATATAGAATTTATTTCTATTATTTATATTTTTATATTATCTTACATATATTTAATATAGTATATTTATATTTGGTTATTGTAGTTTTTTAAATAGACATCATAATGATTTATTTTCATAGGAATCATTTCATTGTATTAGTCAAGATTAATATTTTTAATTCTTGACACAGGCAACCAAACAAATGTAGATGATACTTATGTTTGATTTCAAAAACTTGTGTTATATTGCTAATGGAAAGGTATAGAGGGATAAGTAGGTGGAGAGAAGTAGAGAGGGAAGGAGAGATGGAGGGAGAGGTGTAAAGGGAGGGAAAGGTAGGGAGAGTTGAGATAGAGAGTAGAGAGGGAAGGAGAGAGAGATAGAGAGAGAGAGGGAAAGGTAGGGAGAAAGAGAATTTAGATAGAAAGAGTAGAGAGGTAAGGAGAGATAGATAGAGAGCTAATAGAGAGATGTGATAGAGAGAGTAGAGAGGGAAGGAGAGAGTGAGAAATAAAGAATGGTGTATAGAGTGATGGGTGATCCCACAATAGTGGTTTACAATTTTTGGTCAAATTGAACATTACAATTATTATTTTTAACTAAATCTTCATATTCAGGAATCTATAGCAGCTAAACTGTGAGGAATTTGAAGATGATGCAAATTAGAGTCTCATCACATTTTGTTTGTACATTCTAAAAATATTTTTTTCAATTTTTTTTTAATTAAATTGCACTTTTTTTTCTATCTCCCACGAAAACTGGTTTTTTTCAGAAAACAACATTTTTAAAAAGCGACGCTCACCGAATACAACATGACTTTTTTTGTATGAAGGATAAAATTCTATTTTTTTCAAATTTAGATTTGTAACTACGATATCTAGCACTTTCATTTGGTCTCATAGTTTTTTACTGAATATTTTTTCCTTGATCAAGTTTCAAAGTCAAACCAATTGCAATTCAGACATAGGCGGACTGTATACAACATAATTTTTTTGTATGAATCGAAATTCTTTTTTTTTTTAATGGATCAAGGACATCAATACCTAGCTTCAACATATTTTTAAATTTTTTATTTTGATAATCTGATATATTTTCACATGTGCAAAATAGAGAGCTTGATTTTTGGTGAAAAACCTATGTTTAATAAAACTAAAAAAACACATACATAATAAAACCAAAACATATTAAAATTTAATTCGTTGGATAGCTTGTTCTGAGGACTACCATCTTCTAGTTGGGTTTGTGAAGTCTCCTCCATTTTTATCTTCAATCCAAACTTCGAAGGGTAGAAATCTGCTAAATTTTGGTGGAAGAGGGGGAGAAGGGCAAAAAAGGGGGGTTCGAGCGAACCCACCATGCAAAAAGGGGGTTCACTTGAACTAGGGGTTCGATCGAACCCCTCTTTTGGGTTCGTGTGAACCCCCTAGTTTGAACGAACCTTTAAAAATATGAAATTTCGAATGTGTGAGCATTTTTACAAATTTTCTTCCTCATCAAAATTGTACACCACTATTATGGGTTTACCCTAATAGGTAGGTAGAGAGAGGTTTGAAATAGAGAGATTAGAGAGAGGGAGAGGAGAGAGAGGGGGTTGGTAGAGAGGGAGTGGAGAGAGAGGGAGATGATAGATAGAAAGAGGAGAGGGAGAGAGAGGGAGTAATAGAGATGTAGGGAGAGAGAGTTGAGATAAAGAGATTAGAGAGGGAAGGAGAGGGAGGGAGGGAGAAGTTAGAGAGAGTAGAGAGAGGAGGAAGGTGGCGAGATTGAGAGAGGAAGGAGGGAGGGATAAAGAATGAGATATAGAGGGATAAGTAGGTAGAAAGAGAGGGGGAGATAGAGATAAGTAGAGAGGGAAGCAGAGGTAGAGAGATTTGAGATAGAGAGTAGAGAGAGGGAGAGGGAGAGGAGAGAGAGCAGGTAGGCATAGAGGGTGATGGGAGAGATAGGGAGACGAGAGATAGAAAGAGGGGGAGGGATATATGTGTAGGTAGAGAGAGTTGATATAGAGATAGAGTAGAGAAGGAAGGAGAGAGGGGAAGGGAGGGAGAAGTTAGAGAGAGAAGGAAGAAGGTGGAGAGATTGAGATAGGGGAGGGAGAGAGGGAGAGAGAATGAGGTATAGAGGGATAAGTAGGTGGAGAGAAGTAGAGAGGGAAGGAGAGATGCAGGGAGAGGTAGAGATGGAGAGAGAGGGAGAGGTAGGTAGAGAGGGATGAGATATATAGAGAAGTAGAGAGGGAAGGAGAGATGGATGGAGAGATAGGGATAGAGAGAGATAAGGATTTAGAGACAGAGGTGAGAGAGAGAAATAGAAAGAGGTAGGTAAGGATAGGTAGGGAGAGATAGAGAGTAGAGAGGAGAGGAGAGAGGGAAGAAGAGGTAGGGAGGGAGGAAGAGATAGGTGAGATAGAGAGAAATAAAGTAGAGAGGGAAGGGGGAGAGAGAGGTGATAGAGAGAAGTAGAGAAATGAGGAGGAAGGTAGAGAGATTGAGGAAGATATATACATATATATCTTTTGCAATTGGTCATACCATCAGCTAGGTTGGCCTAAATGGATGAAAGATGTGACCCCAAAACTTGTCGTCTCAAAAATCCAACATACATGTCTTGAGAAAATAACCAAAGAATGTTCTTCACCAAAATAGGTTGGAATGACCTATAGAAACTCCCATGAATATGCTCCATACTCAATTTAGTCCCACATGACCCTAAAAACCTTAGGTTGGCACCACACAACCAAAATGGTAAAGCAACAACTGAATGAGCCAATTGTTCATCCAAAACTCGATGCACAGATCACCAAACCACTTAAACCTCAGAATGTGCACACATTTGACATCTCCAAGCACTTCCTGAAATCTACAAAACATAATGATCATTTGCAATGGAATGTAGAGCACTCCAAGATGAACTATGCACTAGTAATTTTGTCTCTGCTTAGTTCGATACTCTATCATCAATTTTTTCTCTACTTCACTCCCCCTTTGACATGAAGGGCAAAGGGTAGTGAATCTACATTACATTCCCCTACTAATATATCTACATGAGAATAGCTCCCCCTAACGATGTTATCCATCACCAAAAAGTGAAAATTGTACTGCAACACTATCTACTAACTCTACAAAAGTACATTGAGATAAATAATTGTATATACAATTCAAAAATAAATATACACCTTAATTGGTTGAGGGTAATATACCCATATGTTTCCTTTAATTTTGCAAGGTGTGTCTCCCTATCCTTCTTGGTGACCTCCTAATCCTTCTTGGTGAAAGCAAGCATGTAGCTTTGGTTTTCAAATCGTACCTAGAGGTATTCTCCTTCTTCCAAAGAGCTAGGCATTGTTGTACTCTTTTGTACAACTTTTTCGCCATCGGCCAAAGCTTCAGTTAAAGATGCAAGCCTTAGAATTACCATATCTCGTAGCTGATTGTACTTTTTTATGATTTTATCTTTTTGTTCCCACAGTAAAATTAATTGAGTGTGTAGATTTTCAATGATCGCTCTAGTTGATCCATCCCCATCATTCACTGGATCATACACACCTAAGGCCTGAGCAATTTAGTACTCAATTGAGTCCATCTAATCCTTTATACTTTTTCGTAAACAATGGCCATTTCAAACAAAGTTGAACAATAGTTTGGCTTCCTCCAAACTCTTTTGAACATCCTTCAAGTTTCCTTGCAACTTGGTATGTGCAATAACACATTTATCTAAGGAATCAATTAGCCTCTTATCATTCAATTTTTTTGCTACTTCCTTATCTGTCTTCTCTTCCAGACTTGCAAAGTACTCCATAAAGGAATCTAGTAGTAACTCCAACTGTTATACACCTGAAAAAGAAGTATAAATGGATACTCCAAGAAGGCCTTCTTGCAACACCTCAACAACCTCATCGAATAAATCCATACCTTTCTAGTGAGTTTGTAGTATCTCCTTTCTTGTGGAGGCATGGAAAAAATCACCAAGCTATAACTTATGGAGAGGAGAAATCTTGTTAAAGTCCACCTGACCTTGTTTCATTAGAATTTGCAGCAGTTGTGCAAACACCACTACTTGAAACTACATTTGCATATCCAAAAAATCTTTGAATGAATCTCCAGAAGGTGCAGAGAATTCACATCCTGTTTTTGTGCTTTCTTCTACATGTTTATTCATTCTTCTCCTTCTCTCCATTGTTGAAACACTTTTCTGCAATCTTCTCAACTTCTGGAGGAGACATAGTTTGTTCCTTTTGAGCTTTTGTCTTCTCTGGGAGTCCGTAATTATCTTCTTTTCTCTGCTTGATAGCTATCAAGCCATCCAAAGGGGTGTTATCTATCATTATTTATCCTTGCTCATGCTCATATTTCTCTTTGATTGGCTCATTGCTTTCTAGGAGGGATGTCTCTTGTTGCATTTAATCTTCATCACCCAGAGAGGCTCGCAATTCTTTAAGAAGTGTTTTATTTGTTTTATTGTTTCTTCCCTTAGATTCTCTATATATCATTCTTATCTTTTCCCATAAGAGTATTTACTCTTTGCTTTATCTTGAGTTCTTGGACTTGCAACTAAGACAACTTATTTTTTTCCTCACGAGTTATTGAGAAACCAATCTTCTCCAAGGAAAAGGATTTCATCAATCTTCTTCATCTGCCTCCTATCTTCTTACACTCAATACTCCTTTTAATTCATTTGACAACTGATCCACTATCTCACTTAGGCCAACCTTAAATGTCGCCATGTATTTGGAAATGGCCTCTTCAATTGTTGCCTTATCTGCATCATTGGATTTTGGACACAATTCAGTGGTATCCTTCAGAATTCCAAACTCTGCTATAACACTGGATAGTGCATCAAGATTTATGGGATTATGTTGATGGATCAGAGGGGTCTTCTCTTTCTCCTTACCCTTTTTTGCACTCGTATCTTCCTGAGAGAATTTTGATTTCCTTTTTCTAGCCAATTGAACTTCTTTCTCTTCCTATTCTTCTTTTGAATTGATATACTTATATCTTTTTTCTATTTCTTTCTTTCTTCACTTTGGAGCCTTTTGTTGCTCAGGGATGGTAGATGTGGCTATCTTCTTTGATCCACCTATTTTTTTTGTTCTAGAGGACTTTGAAACAATAGGCATGGAGGCTAAGGTTTTTTCTGACCTTCTTATTCTCAGTCTAGTCTACAGAGGAGCAGATATGCCTTTAGAGTTGAACTGAAGAAAATGGTGACCTCCCTCTAGGGCTTCTAGGGTTTTGGACCTAAAAGGGGAGAGGTCAATTTTCTTACTTAGGGGTTTCACTCAAGAACAAAACCTTGATATTTCAATGCAAATGAGATTTCAATCTAACAAAAGGACTGTTCTAGGGGGATTGAATGATAAGAAATGAGGGGTTCACCACCAAGTGTAAACTTGGAAAAAAAGGAAAGGTTTGAAAACACAGTGTAGTATGTAAGAAGACTTATAAATGCAAGTAAAGTGTAACAAAAAATTGTAAAACTAGAAATGTGCACTTGGAAAATTGAAGAAGGTAGAATGGAGATCTGGAATCTTAAAAAATCCACTACTGGAGCTATCTAGGACTCATACGCCAAGCTGGGTGAATCAGTCTAGTTTCGGGTAAACTGTTTCAGAACAGGTTTCAGAAAAATGGGTACTAAGATCTACAAAAATCTCTAAAAAACATGTACAGTGGGACTCATTCGCCAATAGTCACGAATCAATCCACTTCTTGATTTCTCGAAATTCAAAACTGGATCCTATAGCTCTCAGTCAGATTTTCTATTCCTAATTAAGATTCGGGTCCAAAACTACAAAATTCAGCCTATAGACCTTCTCTAAGCTTCTCCAAGGCTTGTTCACAACTTTGAAAACTTTGAATTGCTTTGACAACTTGATGAATTTTTTTTCAATCTTTCTCCTTGATAAATTTGCAATCTAGACCTACAAATCACATGCAAAGAGAGGGGGAAATGGTTGTGGGGTTAGAGAATAGGGGTTTGCCTTGGTCAAACCCCTTGTTGGTAATTAAACCTTGAAATGAAAGAAAATGTAAAGGGAGAGTGATGAATGAACAAAAGGTGATGTTGCAACTCATCAAACCCTATCAATAAAGTGTTGCAATTATGCTTGAAATGGTTGTAATGGATGTGGTTCTTGATTCTTGCTTGAAGGAGATAGATCTTGAATGCAAATCTTTCTTGGATCATGAAATCTATATCACAATTGTGAGCACAATAACAAACATGAATATTGTGATCTTTGACATGGTGATTGATGCTTGAAGAATCCTCTGGAATGCTTGATAATCTTCCCTTGAAAAACTTGACTACTCTTGCTCAAATACTCTTGTGAACTCAATTTGTTATAAGGATAATTTGATTGCTTGCAAGAATGTTAGGATTGATTAGGATGAAAAATGAGTGAAAGAACCTTGTATTTATACTCAGTTATGCAAGAATTCTTGAAATTACAACACTACAAGCTGACATTGGATCTTGGAGAATAAAATCTTGCCAAAGATTTAAAATAAATTTGATTTTGAGTTAAAAGGGACTCATTCGCCACCCTGGGCTAATGGTTCCCACCTAAGGGGACTCATTCACCTAGAATGGTGAATGAGTCCCACCTTAGGAATTTGAGGTGGGTTTTTAGGATTTTTAATGTTTTAAATTCCTTTTGTCAGGATTATCCTAAAAAATACACATAAATAAGGCTTGTGGATTCAAAATGAGGCCAATCAAAGGATAAGAAAGCCCAATTACTAATGACAAGCCTAGAGGAATGTGAAAGTGTGTTACAACTCTTTACAACACACCAAATAAGGAAAGGTTAAGATAAATTATGATTGAAATTATGTTTATTATGCTTAGTTAATTGATAAAATCCTAGAAATGTGTGAAAGTGTGCTACAACACTTTACAACACCTTTGCAAGGTACCATTAAAGTGAGTTATCTTTTCATCCTCTTTTCGCTTACATCTCATCAAGTCAGCCAAGGTCATTGTGGGAGTCATTTGCACTTGGAAATGGTTTATAAATGCCTCAACAAGTTCATCAAATGAATGGATCAAGTTATTCTGTAAATAAGAGAACCACTCTAAGGCAGTGTTTTTTAAGGTCCTAGGAAAGAGCTTTGCCAATAGTTTATCATCAAGGACAAAGTCACTACATAGGGCAGTATAGGCATTGACATGGTTAGAAGGATCTCCCTTCCCTCCATATTTCTCAAATCTAGGAACCTCTACACCTTGTGGCATTGGTGTTCATAATATATCCAAGGATAATGGACTAATTTTGACATAATATGTGGATGGGCCATTTTATTTTGGTTGATGGTAGAAAATTTCTTTTGAAGGGATAACATGGTTTGGAAAATTTGATGTATGAGAGGGCCATTGCTTGTGTTGTGAGATGGAAGTGAAAGTGGTGATGGAGTGTATGTGTTTGTGAGACAAGTGAATGGAATTCTTATAGGTAGTAAGGTAGTAGGAGCTATAACATGTGATTCCACATAGGAACTAGGGATGCTAGTTGGAATACCCAAGGAAGGAATCACATTACTAACTTGTTGCATTGTTGTGACTTGAGGAGGGGTGTAGGTAGGGATTGTGGGTATTATTGCAGGAGGAGGAATTTGAGTTCCTCTTTGACTTGGAGAATTCTTTGTGGGAAAAGGAAAACTAGTGGTTGAGGGAAGATGCTTGCCAAATATTTGCACTATATTCTTCACAAGGTCAAGGCCATCTTCACTTTCAAGCATGCGGTGAATGTTTTCAATTGTAGGAATTACAGTAGTTGAAATGTTTTTAAGGCTAATTTGATGTTGTAAGTTCACTAGGTCCTCATGAATGTGGATTATATTTTCTTGCAGAATGTTATCATTCTTTGGTTCAACTTGCATGCTACTTGAAGGAAAAGAGTTACTAAGGGTGTTATCCATGCCTAGTGTGCTAGTGTCAATACTAGGAGTGAAAGCTCTAGATAACCCAAGATCCACAATGATTGTGATATTGTGTGATGACATGAGTCTCGAACTTCTACTCACTATCGTATTAGTAATAGGACACCAAAAATTCATGCAAAATCTAATGCCTATAACTAAAATTCAAGAAAGTAAAAATCAAATGCAGAAGCAACAAACATAAACTCAAAAAATGAACTGTAAATGAAAAAAAATACAATGCAAAATATGCAAAGGGACTAATTTTCCCAAGGTGGTGAATGAGTCCAGGTACTATTTTTTTGGAAATTCTCAAAAAAAATGAACTGAATTTTATGCATTTTATGTTTTTTGATGCAAATATGGGACTTGCAAATGCAGAATTTTACTGTTTTTCAATGAAATTAAGTGCAATAATGCAAGCTAATTGAGATTTTCACTAATGAAAAAATTAAAACCCTAGAATGAAAATTAACTAATGCAAAACCTAATGCAATGTTAATGCAAGATAAATCTAGGACGTAAATGAACTCCAAATCAGAATTATGATGCTCTAAATGCAAGTTCACCAAAATGAATTGAAGAAAATGGCAGTGACCTCCCTCTAGGGCTTCTAGGGTTTTGAACCTAAAAGGAGAGATGCCAATTTTATTACTTGGGTGGTTCACTCAAGAATAAACCCTTGATATTTCAATGTAAATGAGATTGAAATCTGACAAAGGGGTTGTTCTAGGGGGATTGAATGATAAGAAATGAGGGGTTCACCACCAAGTGTAAACCTAGAAAAAAAGGAAATGTTTGAAGATGTAGTGTAGTATGCAAGATTACCTAGAAATGCAAGTAAAGTGTAACAAAAAATTGGAAATTTGCACCTAGAAAAATGAAGAAGGCAGAATGGAGATTTGGAATCTTGAAAAATCCACTGCTAGAGCTATTTGGGACTCATACACCAAGCTAGGTGAATCAATCCAGTTTCAAGTAAACTATGCTAGAACAGGTTTCAGACAAATGGGTACTCAAATTTGCAAAAATCCCTAAAAAATAAGTACAGTGGGACTCATTCGCCAATAGTGGTGAATCAGTCCACTTCTAGATTTTGGAGATTCAAAATTGGATCTTGTAGCTCTTAGTTGGATTTTTTGTTCCTGATTCAAATACAGGTCTGGAACTGCAAAATTCAGCTTGTAGACCTTCTCTAAGCTTCTCCAAGGGTTGTTCATAACTTTAACAACTTTGAATTTCTTTGATAACTTGATGAAAAAATTTATAATCTTGCTCCTTGATAAATCTGAAACCTAGACCTTCAAATCACATGGAAAGAGAGGGGGAAATGGTTGTGGGGTTAGGAATAGGAGTTTTCCTTGGTCAAACCCCTTTTTGGTAATTAAACCTTGAAATGAAAGCAAATGTAAAGGGAGAATGATGAATGAACAAAAGGTAATGTTGTGACTTACCAAACCTTAGCAATAAAGTGTTGCAATTATGTCTGAAATGGTTGCAATGGATGTGGTTCTTGATTCTTGCTTGAAGGAGATAGATCTTGAATGCAAAGCTTGCTACTTAGATCATGAACTCTAAATCACAATTGTGAGCACAATAACAAACAAGAAGAATGTGATCTTTGACATGATGATTGATGCTTGAAGAATGCTCTGGAATGCTTGACAATCTTCCCTTGAAAGCCTTGAATGCTCTTGCTCAAATACTCTTGTGAAATCAATTTTCTATAAATATCACTTGATTTCTTGCTAGAATTTCAGGATTGTTTATGATGAAAATGAGTGAAAGAACCTTGTATTTATAATCAATTATGCAAGGATTCCTGAAATTCCTATAACTAAAATTCAAGAAAGTAAAAATCAAATGTAGAAGCAACAAACATAAACTCAGAAAATGAACTGTAAATGAAAAAAAATACAATGCAAAATATGCAAAGGGACTAATTTTCCCAAGGTGTGAATGAGTCCAGGTACTATTTTTTTGGAAATTCTCAAAAAAAAAAAAAGGCTTGTGGATGCAAAATGGGGCCAATAAAAGCAGAAGAAATCCCAATTATAAATGACAAGCCTAGAGGAATGTGAAAGTGTGTTACAACACTTTACAACACACCAAATAAGGTAAAGTTAATATAAATTATGATTAAAATTATGTTTACTATGCTTATTTAATTGATAAAATCCTAGAAAAGAGTGAAAGTGTGTTACAACACTTTACAACACCTTTGCAAGGTACCATTAAAATAAACTAGTTCACAAGGTCCCAAGACCTAATGTGAATGTGTTATCCACATTACAACACTAAATCAAGGCAAAATTAAGCCAAAATCCGCAAGGAGGACCCAAACGAGCATGAAAAAGGTAAAGGAACCTTTTTTCGATGCTACAAGACTTTTATGTAGGGTCTATAGGGGCACCAAACTCCCTTTCCAACTTAGCTTTCAACTGACCAACCTTTTCTTCAATATCCTTCTTTTCCTTTTCTAGGTTTTCTTCCACACTCTTATTGATCATTTTATTTGTTATCTATTCATATGCACCAAACATTTCAACTATTGTATCTCTAAGCTTGCTCAATACAACCTTTACAATGCCAATCCAATAAGATTTATCTACCTCATAAGGTAGCTCTAGAATCCAAACAGTTCTAGGTTCAACTACTTCCATGTAGCAGTAATCTCTGCTAACCATAAATTTTATTTCATTCTTATACATTTTCACAACTTTATTTAGAGTTCTTTCTCTCTTTGATCCGTGCTTGAAAGGGTTTGAAAAATACCCATAACATTGAATCACAAAACTCTTTATCTGCAAATCTCCTTAAATGATCTCTAATTTGACCAACTACAAGGATATTGTTTTTCCATACTACATTCTTCACTCTGAGCAACTCAATGAGAAAGTAAAACGTTATGCAAATAATGAGAGTATGATATAATTAGAAAGGGTAATTTTCTCCTTTGTCCTCTACAAATTTTCCAACATCTACAATCACGGAGCTCACATAGATCAAAGTCATTACCTTCTTTCACTATTTGATATGTTGTGTGAATTCTAGTGGTAGTGGAAGAACCCTCTTTGTTTGTGTAGAATATATTGTAAGCAATCATCATTGTGGCATATTTGACCATCAAATCTTTAATATCATCCACTATTAGGGCACACTTGTCAAATTTAGCTTTAGTGCCTCATGGCATCTTCATTCTTTACCGCCTTCAATGTCAGGATAGGTCCTATGGAGCTCAAATGAGTAATAATCTTTATTGCTTCTTTGGTTATAATATGCGACATGTCTACCCACATGAATTTATCATGTATTCTACTAAAAAAAAAACTTCACCCATTCATCTTCAGAACAGAAGTTGGGAAACTATGTCCATACATCCATTTTTTTCTCCAATAAACTGGCATACTCTAGGTTCAATTGGAAATCATCTCCAATTAGCCAATGGTTATATTTGGCCATCTTCAAATGTATGCAAATTCACATATCTTCTCTGTGAAATATATTTATAAGAACCCTAGAGAATGCACCTACTTTATATGTTTCCATTGATTTGTACGAGTGCTTCTTAAATTTAGGCCTTAGCCTCTCGAGCACATCAACAACTTGACGAATATACACTATGAACTTCTCTAAACTAGGGTTTTCAAGATATTTGTAAATACCTTGTAGAATTTTTCTGGTAGTTTTTGTTCAATACTCCAAAATTTCTTGAAATTGCATTCACTCTGCTCTCCTCTTTCAATTGCTTGATTACAAATGCCTTTAGAAAATGAAAAATGAAATATAAACACTTTAGCCATGACCTAAAATGTGTATTGAATGCAATGGAAAAAATTTAGGTCAAAATATTGGCAAGCTTTCTCTATATCATCACAGGCACTTCTAAATGCTCCACAAATCTCTCCATCAAGAGATTTCTCACCGAAAATTTCACCAATGGATCAAGCATATCAACCGATTCATGGATTAGTATGCTAAAAACATCAACATCTCATGGGAAGGGTTTGGAAAGTATTCTG
The DNA here is from genome assembly GCA_007115665.2 of Sequoiadendron giganteum. Taxonomy (NCBI): domain Eukaryota; kingdom Viridiplantae; phylum Streptophyta; class Pinopsida; order Cupressales; family Cupressaceae; genus Sequoiadendron; species Sequoiadendron giganteum. The sequence goes on from CM021100.1 coordinate 861,505,301, forward strand.
TTAAAACCCCCCCTTGAGCCAAGGCTTTCTATCTAGTTTTTGGAGGAAACATCTACACCATAATTTGGCATAGATTAATTCTTCACATCATTATCTTCTTTTTCTTCCAGATCTTGTTCATCTCTTTCTTTACTTCGACCAGATCAATTTTCTTTTGTGAAATAGAGGGTTTCACATTCTTTCCCTTGGAAAAATTAGCTATGTGTCCTAGTTTATTGCATTTATAGCATATAACACCTTGTTGTGGAGAAAGATTACTTCTTTCCATTTTAGATTTGCATTTAGAAGCCTTATTCCCAAACCCATTGAATGAGTAAGAGTAACCATGGAATGGTTGAAACATCATGCCATTATTGTAACCATTCAACATATGTCATCTACATTCACTATCCTTATGACTAAATCTATTGCATGCATAGCATTGAATTGAAAATAATTGAAAATTATAATTCATCCTGCTTTTACATTCCAAAGCTCTCAGCCCAAATTTATTGCAAGAATAATAGTGACTTTTAAAAGATGGATACCTTTGTCTAGCTGGTTGTTTGAGAGGAGGTCTCTTGAAATCCTTCTTCTGGTTTTGAATATGTTTGATATTATTCTCCTTTTCAATTTTGTTTGGATTCTTATTTTCCTTCAATCTTTCTCCTTTTTCAAACCCTAATCCTTCTTTGTCCTTTGAAGTTTTTTGACTAGAAAGCATATCATCAAGCAAGGTGGAACTATTCTTGAATTTTTCCTCTCGACTCTTTGCTTTCTCTAGATATTTCTTTAGAGACACAATCTCTTCTTCAAGCTTTGAGCATTCTACAAAATTCTCTCTCAACTTGGAATTCAAGTAGTCTTCAACTCTTTTTCCTTCTTCAACCTACACTTTCATATTAGTGATTGTCTCATTTGATTGTTTGAGTTGATCTTTAAATTTCTTGACTTGATTCCTCAACTTATTCATACAATCATTTGCTTCCTTAAGAGTTTCTTTCAGATCTCTATTCTCACATTCTGCTTTATCCAGTTCATCAAGAGTAGATTTGAGTTCTCCTTCCATATCAACTTCACAATCTTCTTGATTAAATCCTTCCATTATAATTTCTTTCAAAAGGATAAGATACTTTCTATTTTCCATGTGTTTAATCTCGAAGATCTACCTCAATTGTTAGGCAATTTCAAGGAACATTGCTCTGATACCAATTGTTGAACACTCAAAATACTAAGAGGGGGGTGAATTAGTATTCCCTGAAATTAATTAACTTAAAAGTGGGTAAGTGCACCAATCTGTGACACAATTTTGGCTCTTGAGATGTCACTTTTGTTTTCTGAAATCAAGAAAATCTGATTTGCACGAGAAAATGAAGATAGTTACGCTCAAAATTTCAAGATGCGGCAAGAAAAAAATATGAAGTGCTCTGAGTGTAGTTTCTAAGCTACTATTGTTTTTTGAAATTAATGAATATTAAGGGTCTCAAAAAGGCGGTGGGGCAAAATAGGTCCTGTTTTTATCAAAAAAAATAGCATAGCGCCTGAGGGCTCCCCCCTTTTTGGTTAACTCTTTTTTAGAATTTCAAAAATCCTAATAGTGAGAAATTATCTAACACCATGTAGTTTATCTTCCTTCTTTCGGATAATTTTTTTAATGAATATATAATATTTTATGAATTTTCAAAGTGGACACATCCTAAAAATCTGAAATTTGAGCATGCTCCCCCCCAAATTTTTTGCAAACTAATCAAAAATTGATTTTTTTTTCATCATGTGTAGAATGGAGTCTAGTTTCATAAAACCTAATTTGTTTCACATTCTGATGAAGGTGTAAAAATCTATCCTAAACCTAGCACATGTTGGTTTTTGACCAAAAACAAAGGCATTTACAATAGAAGCCATGGATCAAAACCTTAACTAAATCAAAATAAAAAAAGAATTATATATTTAGATAGCTGAGACAGAGGTTAACGCTATCATAGTTTTTTTTATAAACTTGCATTGAAAGACGAGCAAATGAGATGGGGAGCACAGATGAAAATATGAGAAAATCTAGCAAATCCTGTTAATTAACACGTCTAAAGCAGTCCTGTTGGTGAGCGCCAAATGGCCTGCTTTGCACAGAGCTAGATTTCCACTTTCTCTATCAGGGAAACTATATACATGAAATAAACATTTAAGTATAAGTTGACATTTACATATGGACATTTAATTTCTTATACTTTAAGTTATATTTCATGTATATATAGGCAGGATGTTTGAGAGTGGTTTCAGATATCTAAGAGTTATAATGCAAATTCTAGTTTTTGGAAGATCTTAAAAATTTTAGACTTAGTCAAATTTCAGTAATTAGCATGTCAAATTTCAGTAATCAGGAGGTCAAATTTTAGTACTCAAGAGGTCAAATTTCATCTTTCTCTCTATCTCACTCAATTTCATCTATTATTCTCTAGACCTCTCTCTCACTATCTCCATCCCTTTATCTAACAATATCTTCCTTGAGCTCAAGAACTATGTCTCTACATGTCCATCTCTCTCCTTCCCTCTCCAATATCTATCTCCCTCCCTCCTTCCCTCTCTACATTTTTCTATCTCTCATCCCTCTCCTTTTATCTCTATATATCTCTCTCTACTCTCTATACCTACCTATCCCTCCCTCCCTCCCTCTCCTCTCTTTCTCTCTCACTTTTCTTCCCTCGCTCTCTCCTCCCCTCTCTACTCTCTATCTTGTCATTTTCTCTCTCCTTCCCTCTCTAGTTCTCTCTATCTCACTTCTCTCTCCTTCCCTCCCTCCCTCTCTAATTTTCTCAATCTCCCTCTCTCTCTCTCCTTCCCTTTCTACTTCTCTTTATCTCACCTCTCTTTCTCCCCCTCTCTCTCTCCCTCTCTCTTCCTTTCACCCACCTTTGCTCTCTAATTCTCTCTATCTAACCTATCCCTTTATTCATCTCTCTCTCTCTCCCCCTCCTTCCATCTCAATCTCTCCACCTTCCTCCTTATCTCTCTACTTTTAAGCTCTATCACACATCTCTATCACCTATCTCACTTCTCTCTTTCCCCTTCCCTCTCTACTCTCTTTCTCTCTATCTCACCCCTCTCTCCCTACCTATTCCTCCCTCCTCTCTCTTATCTCTCTCACCTCTCTCTCTCCATCCCTACTCCTTTTCCTCCTCTCTTCTCTATTTTTCTCTTTATCTCCTCCCTCTATCTACCTAGACCTCTCTCTATTTTTGTCTCACCTCTCTCTCCATCCCTAGCTCTCCCTATATCTCTCCTTTTATATCTACTTCTCTCTACCTAGTTGTCCCTCTATACCTATCTCTCTCTCCCTCCTTTCCTCCTCTCTCTCAATATCTCCACCTTCTTTCCCTCTCTAATTCTCTCTCTATCACCTCTCTCTATCTCTCCTCCCTCTCTACTCTCTCTATCTCTCCCTCCCTCCCCCTCTTTCTATCTCTCCTCTCTCCCTCCCCTTTCTATCTCTCTTTACCTTCTCTCTACCTATATCTCTCTCCTTCTATCTATCTTAACTATCCATCTTTACCTATCCCTCCCTCCTCTCTCTTCCACCAAAATTTACTCTACATATCTCTATCTAGCCTACCCCTATATAGCTATTTTTCTCTCCCTCTCTCTTTCCCTCTCTCAATCTATCTACCTTCCTCATTACACCTCTACTTATCTCTATCACCTCTCTCTCTCC
>CM021100.1:861509082-861625785 GCA_007115665.2 Sequoiadendron giganteum
CCTCTCTCTCTCTCTCAAGAATCTCCCTCCTACCCCCTCTCCCTCTCTCAAGTCTCTCTCTCTCTCACTAACTCACTCCCTCTATCTCTCTCCCCTCTCCCCTCTCCCCTTAACCCTTAAACCCTAAACCCTTAAACCCTCTACCCTCTACCCTTAACCATCTAACCTCTATCTCTCTCCTACTTCATCCCTCTCTCTCTCAAGACTCTCACTCCATCTCTTCCTCCCTCCATCCTAGCTTCTCTTCCCTAATCCCTCAACCCTATACCCTCAAACCTTAAAACCTTGAACACTCAACCCTATACCTTAAACCTTCAACCCTCTACCCTCTACCCTCTACCCAATACCCTCAACCCTAATCCCTCAACCCTTAAACCCTTAAACCCAATTAAACTCTCTACCCTAATCCCTCAACCCTCAACCCTTAAACCCTCATCACTCAACCCTCAACCTTCAATCCTAAACCCTTAACCCTAAAATATCAACCCCTATACCTTGTACCCTATATGTTGGACCTTGAACCCTAATCCATCAACCATCTACCCTCATCCTTAAAATCTTGGCCCTTAACCCTTAAACCATAAACCTTTAAACCCTTAACCCTCAATCCTCAACCCTCAACCCTTAATCCCTTAATCCTCAACCCTTAAAACCTAAACCCTGAACCCATATACCCTCTACCTTATACATTAGACCCTCAACGCTAATCCTTCAACCATATACCCTTAAACCTATACCCTAAACCCTCTACCCTCAACCCTAAACCCTTAAACCCTCTACCCTCTATCCTCAACCTCAACCCTCTACCCTCTCCCCTCTACCCTCAACCTAATACCCTAAACCATCAATCCTATACCTTCAATTCTCAACCCTCTATCCTATACATTAGATCCTCAACCCTCATATATCTCTATCCCTCTCTCCTCTTCTCCCCTTCTATCTCACTTCTCCCTCCATATCTCCCTCCATCCTTCCCTCTCTCTCTACCCTAATCCCTCAAAGCTATACCCTCAACCCTTAAAACCTTAAACACTCAACCCTCACCCCGATACCCTCTACCCTAAACCCAATACCCTCTACCATCAACCCTATAACCTCAACCCTTAAACCCTTAAACCCAAGTAAACTCTATACCCTAATCCATCAACCCTCAACCCTTAATCCCTTGACCCTTAAACCCTCTACCCTCTAACCTTTACCCTCTACCCTCTACCCTCTACCATCTACCCTCAACCCTCTACCCTCAACCCTCAATCCTCAACCCTCAACCCTCAACCCTCAACCCTCAACCCTTAAACCCTCTACCCTCTACCCTATAAATTAAACCCTCAACCCTCAATTATCAACCCTTGACCCCTAATACCTCAACCCTAGGTAGGTAGGGGAATATAGGTGAGATATAGAGTGATAAAGGGAGAGGTAGGTAAAAAAAGGGATAGGGGAGATAAATATAGGTAGAGAGGGTAGGAGATGAGGAGAGAGGAGAGATAGAGAGAATTAGAGATGGGAGGGAGGGAAAAGTAGGGAGGAGATAGAGGTGTGTGTGTGTGTGTGTGTGTGTGTGTGTGTGTGTGTGAGAGAGAGAGAGAGAGAGAGAGAGAGAGAGAGAGAGAGAGAGAGAGAGAGAGAGAAGTGGGTAAAGAGAGGGAGAGGGGAGATAAAGATAAATATAGAGGGAAGGAGATGTAGAGAGAGATGATAGATAGAGAGAAGTGGAGAGTGGAGGAATGGTGGGAGAGGAAAGGAGGAGATAGAGGTGAGTGTGTGTGAGAGGGAGAGAGAGTGAGAGGAGAGAAAATGAGGGGATAGAGGAAGGGGGAGAGAGAAATAGATTAGAGAGGGAAGGGGGGAGAGATATAGAGTAGAGAGGGAAGGAGAGAGTAAGAGAGAAAGATGGGTGAGGGAGAGAGTGGTAGGTAGTGGAGTGAGAGGTAGGTAGAGAGGGAAGGAGAGGGATGGATAGGAGGGAGAGAGAAGGAGGGAGAGTGAGATGGAGAGAGTGGTGAGATAGAGAGTAGAGAGGTAAGGAGAGAATGAGAAATAGAGATAAAGAGAGAGAGGAAGGTTGGAGGGAGGGAGAGGTAGAAAGGGATAAGTGATACATAGAGAGGGAATGAGGGAAAGTGGGATAGAGAGAATGGTGATTTAGAGAGGAGGGAGTGAGAGGGAAGGAGGGAAACTAAGAGAGAGGGAATGGTGATTTAGAGAGGAGGGGGTGATAGGTAGAGATAGAGATAATGGTGAGATAGAGAGGAGAGAGTGAGAGAGAAAGAGAGGTATGTAGAGACAGAGAGAGGTAGGTAGAGGAAGGGAGAGGAGAGATAGAGAGTAGAGAGGGAAAGAGGTAGGGAAGGAGGCATAAGTCAGATAGAGAGGGATGGAGAGAGAGAGTGATGGAGGGAGAGGTATGTATAGAGAGGGAAAGTGAGAGGAGAGATAAAGAGTACAGAGGGGAGGGAGAGGTAGGGATATAGAGGTGTGTGTGTGAGTTAGAGAGAGAGAATGGTGAGATAGAGAAAAATATCGATTGAGAGAGAAAGAGGGGGGAGGGAGGGACAATAGTGAGAGAGATTGGGAGGAGAGACAAAAATAAGTAGATGGAGGGTGAGGTCGAGAGAGGGAGGGAGAGATAGAGAGAAGTAGAGAGGGAAGGATGGATGGAGGGAGTGTTAGTGAGGGAGATAGAGGTTTGTGTGTGTGAGAGAGAGAGATAGAGAGAGTGGTGAGATAGAGAGGGGAGAGTGAGGGGGAGGGAGAGAGAATTATGAGATAGAGAGGAGAGAGTTAGAGAGAAAGTGGGGGAAGAGAGGGATAAAGAGTGAGAGAGAGATGTAGGTAGAGGGAGGGAGAGGAGAGATAAAGAGTAGAGAGGGAAAGAGGTAGGGAGGGAGACATAAGTGAGATACAAAGTGATGGAGAGAGAGGGGAGGGGGGAGGCAGATGTAGGGAGGAGATAGAGGGGTGTGAGAGAGAGAGAGGGGAGAGAGAGAGAGAGCAAGGGAGAGAGAGAGAGAGAGAGGGAGTGGAGAGACAGAGAGTAGAGAGAAGGAGAGAGAAAGTTGATACAACTTGTTGACTACTAAAATTTGACCTCCTGATTATTGAAATTTGAATTGCTGATTACTAAAATTTGACTAAGTCTGAAATTTTTAAGATCTTCCAAAAACTAGAATTTTCATTATAATTCCTAGAGATCTGAAACCACTCTCAAAAATCTTGCCTATATATGTAATATAACTTAAAGTATAAGAAATTAAATGTCCATATGTAAATGTAAACTTATACTTAAATGTTTATTTCATGTATATAGTTTCCTTGGAAGAGAAAGCAAAAATAAAAGAGTTTAGAAAAATGCATTCCAAAATTGATTGCAAAAAGAAAGAGAACTCACACTTGTTCACTCATTGCAAAATTCAAGCCATTTGGCACTCACCAAATGGTAAAGCCATTTGGAGAGTGCCAAATGGTAAAGCCATTTGGAGAGCGCCAAATTTTTTGCCCGCGAAATGGTAAAGCCATTTGGAGAGCACCAAATTTGGCGCCTGCGAAATGGTAAAGCCATTTGGAGAGTGCCAAATTTGGCACCCACAAAATGGTAAAGCCATTTGGTGAGCACCAACTTTGGCGCGCTCCAAATGGCTTTACCATTTCGTGGGTGCAATATGGCATCAAAATTGTGTCACAGATTGGTGCACTTACCCAAGTGCATTACAAAACATTTCATTAAACTTGTAGAAATGGGAAAATACAAACAAAGCATGCATTAGAACACTCAACAGATGAACACCACATCTACGTGGAAAACCCTTAAAGGAGAAAAACCACAATGATGATTAGCTCACTATATTTCATAACTGATTACAATAGATCATAGTTTGAGTGACTCACTATCTAGAAAAAAGGAGGGCTCACTACTAAGGAAGATCACTTCTTCTCAAATTACAAATGAACATACAAAAATAGCTCACTGCTAGAGTTTGAACTATTTACAATGCATCTATCATATGTTGAAGACATAGTTCTTTGTTCTGCTTAGAAAAATGAATTTACACACTTCATCATTCACATACAAAATATCACATTACCATATAACATTACACTCTTCTCTCTTTATGTCAAAAAAATGAATTTTCCTTCTCTCTATATATACTTATATATCTTCCACAATCAGTCATACCATTAACTAGGTTTGCCTAAATGGATGAAATGTGTGATCACAAAACCTGTTAGCTCAAAACTCCAATATACAGGCCTAGTGAAAATAATCAAAGTGTGTTCTGCACCAAAATAGGTTAGCATGACCTATAGATACTCCCATGAATCTGCTCCATACTCAATTTAGTCCAACACAACCCTAAATCCCTTAGGTCGCCAACACAGAACCAAACTACTGGAGCAAGAACTGAATGAGCCAACTATTCATTCAAAACTTGATGCACGGATCACCAAACCACTTATAACTCAAAAATTTGGAATGCACATACATCTGACATGTCCAAGCACTTCCTCAAATCCATAAAATACAATGATCAACTGCGGTGGAATGCAGAGCATTTCAACATGAACTTTTCACTAATAACTCTGTCTCTACTTAGTTTGATACTTTGTCATCAATATCTTTTGCTACGGAAGACATAAACCCTATAAATTTGGATATATGACTCCTTCAATACATACCATTATTACTTGAAAAATTGCATGACAAGATAACACAATGCAGAACAATGTAGACCAGAAAACTATTCCTCTATTACATTGAAAATACACTATCTCAGTCTGGGACTTAGCCAATTTCCCAATAACACTTGGTCTTCTTCAAACTATATTTATACTAATACACCATCAATTCTACAATGGGTTGATATCAATGACAACACAATACACCATCGTGCTCATGTTTCCAACACACTTCCATTGAAGGTTTTGTTAAGCCCTCTTCTAAAAGTAAGTTATCTCCACTTGCTAAACAAGCTAACCCTGGTCTTACTCCAAAACCCCTTGCCAAGAAATATAAAAAATGACAAAACCCATAATCTTGAGTCAAAAATTTACAACTGTTGGGTTGTGTGAGCTCAAAAATACACCTCCCAAAAAACTCGACAAAAAGATCCCAATAAAAAGAACAAAAAAACCACCTTCTATGTGGAGGAAGTTACCTTCAATGAGGAGGAGACTAATGCGAAAAATGAAAACATAAACAAAGAGGATAATGCTAAATCTATTGACCCTATCATTGATGCTAAGAACCCTAGTGTTTGAAGATCACACACGTTGGTTGGCAAGTAGGCCACTAAGATAACAGTTGATGAGATATTTGGTGACTCTAAGCAGGATAAGAGGGATGAGGAGAGAAATAGTGAGGAAAATTCAAAGGAAGCGAAGAAGCATGCTAATGGTCCTAGTCTATTCCTAGAATTCAATGCTATGCTAAATGAACTAGAGGATTCCACCCCCACAAAAGATCACAAGGAGGAGAATTTCCCTAATTGCAAGAAGATGGCTTAGGACTACATGACTCTTATGAATAGGTTTGAAACATTGGAAAGGAAGCTCAATAGAATTTCTTGTTTCACTCTCAAGGTTATACACTATTCTACGCCACTCTTTCCTATGTGTTACAGGAAGAGATAAAATAAACATGAAAACAAAATGAACCCTAGCTCGAGCGAAAAAAAGCAAGATTCTTTCAAATTCCTTATGGAGGAATGGGAAAATATTCCAAGTAGGGTGTCCTTATTTATTTTATTTATGGTTATTACTATGCTATAGTTTTGATGTCATTGGTCGGTTTGTGGACTCTGACCTTGGAAATTTTATTGCTTTAAGGTCTCTTCCCCTAGGATCTTTTTCCTAAGGGTACAATACCTTGTAAATTCTACTTTAACTTATCAAAAACATTATTATAATACATTAAATATTTTTAATATATTTTATTTTCATAATATTCACTCAAAATTCATTTAATATTTTTCATTAAGAGCTAGGTGTAATAGCTATGGAAATGAAATATTTAACTTAACATATAAAGGGTATAATTAAATAGGGTATTGAAAATGCTACTGAGAAATATGTACTTAGGATATATGGTAAAATGAGGGGTTATTTTTACAATAATGATGTACTAGTAGAGGTTATAAAAAAATCAAGTTATGAAAGTAGAAATAAAAATAATGGGTATTATTTAAGGTTCCATGAATAATTTGACACTATAGGATAAGTTTATTAAGTAAATATTGTTAGGGTTTTATGTGGATATTATACTTGTGCTCCTTGAGATCCTAAAAAATAGAAAAAGTGGACATACCTTGATGTGTCAATCTCCACCCATATGACAAGATAGACTAGGATTCAGGGGGGCTAAAGAGAAGAAGATATAAAACATAACTCCTTAGGTGTTATGAAGGACTCCTCATAAGGAGGACTAATAACCTTGTGAGCATGGCAAGAAAACTTGTCATTCAAAATTATATACCAAGAGTGTAAAATCAAAGTAGACATAGAGCACTATAAGTTTGTAAGATTTATTTCCTTGGATCAATTAAATTGTTTCCCATTTATATGAATTGAATTAATTATGATGACAAAGTTGATAACAAAAAAGGTGTAAATATAGCACGAAAAAATGACTAAACTATGATTTCAACAATAGAAGAAACTACTAACCTTCAGGAAGATGTAATATGGAAGATGGATGAAATTATAAAGGATTTTTTAAAGGGGAATGGAGCATTGAGGTGATCTAAGGGAGACTTGAAGGATACTAGAATAGAGCAATAAATTGCTAACCCATTTCTTGCATTACCATGCTAAGTAACATTGCTAGGTGATTACTAAGGATTGTAAATTAGTTAAAGTTCATTTATTCACACATATATATTCTCTTCTCAAGACTCCTACCCCTAAGTTCTTAATCATAATATCTATTATGTAGCTTGGATTGTCATTTTAAGTGAAATTTCTAGGTGATTAACATACTAAGGAGAATTACCAAATAATAGTTCACTTAGTCATATATTTAGTCTCTTCCCAAGACTTCTACCTCCCAAGTTGTTAATCATAACATCTATTATGCAACTATATTTAAAACCATGAAATTCAAAACCATGTTTGAGAAATTCACAAGAAGTCAAGAGTATGTTTTATATTGTAAAGAGAAAACTTAAATGGAAATAAGTTAGGGTTTTAATGTTCTACTAGAATCTATACTACTGGGCTTCTTAGAATCATTTGTAGGATTGAGAATTATGCCACACTTATTGCTATATAATTATATCCCTACCCTTAAGAAAGGTTATTTCCCTATCTAATGGAAGATTATTTCTCCACTTAATGTACACTATCTTTAGAAATATTAGCTAATAGTATGATAGTTATATACGAGTGAAACATAAAAATGTGGTGACTCTAAGATTAGTATCCATAACTGAGGGCCATTTTCACATTTATATAAATCTCATTGGGATATAGATCACAAGGTGCAAGAGATTAACTTTTAGACCTGAAGATGAGCCAATAAGACCTGAATCTATATCCAATGGGGGGTTGGAATTGATTAGAAATATTTTGGAATGATTAAACTAATGATTCTATATGCCCTAATACTAAAAATGTAATATCCTAATGATTGATAAACATAAACAACAGTTTGCAAGTGGATCTGAGGAGTGTAGAGGGATATGTACCAACCTAGAAAAACTTATTTTGAGCACTATAGAAGGACAAGGTCACCCTTGGGTGAATGAGTCCTGGTAGGGAAATTTTGATCAGCTTTTGGGGTCCTCTAGAGATGGATTTGAGACTCCATTTTCCACGAGTCCCATTGTTGGAATGTCGTAAATAAATTCTGAAACTCAATTTCTATAGCTTGACTCTTGGGTGTGCATCCTATCTTTTCCTAGACTTTCTTTTGATCAATATTTTATTGGTTTGTAAACTTTGTGGTTTCGGGTCCTTGTAAAACCTATTTTTTCCTCAATCAAAAACAATGATGACAACAAATGCAAGATTTTAAAATTGCTCTTGAATATCTTCAATCCTTCTTCAACCTATAACCTACACATACATAAAGAGAGGAATTCTTTTTGATTTTTTCTATGGGGGTTTGACCAGGGTTTTCCTTGGTCAAACCCTAGTTTGGTAATTAAACCTTGATAAAAAGATAATGACAATGTAGAAGGAAATGATGAATGAAGAATTTCTTGTTGCAATACACTAAATATTTAATGGCTCCCCTTAGAGGACTGAAGACAAAAACATCAATCCAAGGAAACTGATCTTGATTTTTCTTGATGGATTTGAACACTTGAAAATGATTGGATGCTTTAGGATCAACAATGCAAATTATCCTTCACAAGATGACATGAACAGACATAAGCTTGAACATGATGTTAGGACCTTGATCTATGCAACAAATGACTGATAAATCTGCTCTTGAATGAATGCTCTTGAAAATAATATTTTCTCATAGGATTGATCTCATAAAGTCTTAGATTTGAAAATAATCAAATGACTTATGTATTTATAGGTGTTTATCTAATTTCCCAAAAATTAGATTGCAAAATCTGACAATTGCATATTGAATTTGAATCATTAAAATACCACAAAAATCATATTTAAAAATGGGTCCTATGGCTTGAAGGGGTGAATGGGTCCTAGCCTAAAATTCCAAGAAACTCATTCTCCAATGTGATTAAAATATCAATTGCATTAATTAAATGTTGGTTTCCCTTTCAGAAAATAGTAATAATAAGGATTTGGAATGAATAATTTGGAAAATTATAAGCTTAATCAAGTCCAATTAATTAAGGGATCCAAAAAAAGTGATAAGTTGTAACAGTATACGATTTCCTACACTACATTTAGCCCCCACTTTAGTGAGAGTATGAGCTTAAATGCTCAGACTCACACTAAAGCAAACAAATATGTGTTAAGAGAGGTCCAAGTGTACAAATATTAATAAGATAGGATGACAAAGATCAAGGAGGCTTCACAAGCCCCCAAGATCCAAGATCCCATGGAAAACCAACATAAGGACAAAGGGACACACAAGATGTATAAGATACATGCAACAAGACAAGATACAGAAACATACAATGTTAAAACTAATGCAAAAGGGATGGACTTTTAAGTTGTGTTATGCTAGGTCCATCAAATACGCTTAGAAGGATGTAGAATCACTTATGAGACACATGGATCCACTAGAAAGAAATTTGTGTTATGATAGGTGGCCATGAAATACACTCACAAGGGCTAGTACAATCTGGTATGTACTAGGTGAGCCCCAAAGGAAAAATGAGAAACACACACTAGGTCTACAAGGTGTGAACTGATAAAAAAAGGGTAGTAGATGGGAAAGTCACACCAGGTCTGTAGGTCTCCCATATGTCAACCATACCAAAATTTATACTCCCTGATAAATTTGATAAGGTGCCATTAAATAATCAATGTTATTCACAAGGCTAGCAAGTTGTGCTATCCTAAACACTCGTGGAATATGACAAGGTTTAAATGCAACGAAAATCAAGATAATCAAAGGGGTTTTACTTTATTCACAAAAGGTCACACCTTAGGGAACATCACACTTGAAATTACCACCAACAGAGGACTATTTGAGGAATAAAATATCATACCTTAGGGAACACTAGCCATAAAATTTCCACCAAAGAGAAAATCATATGGCAAGAAAGGTCACACTCTTGTAGAAGATCAATCTAAATCTCACCACAAAGAAGACACATCACATGAATTAAGAAGACCACACTTTGGATAAAAAGGTCACACTTCCTAGGATATGTATGCTATCATCACTAAGAAGGGAGCATGCAAACAATGAGCGGGGAACTATATGCCCCCCTTAAAATGTCAACATACTTTCTATGTTGGAGTTTTAAGGAGAAAGATGGGATCCTTGAAAAGGATGCGTACCTTCAAAAAGTATTTATCCTTTCCCCCCAAGCATAGAGACAAGGACAAGCACACCAAGGACTATCATGTTGCTTCCAAGAAAAATATGGCTGCACTTAAGATTGTACCACCATGAATGAAAATGAGAAAAACACATAAGCTAATAATGCCACATAGTGATGAGCAACATGATAGGATGAAAATCATTATCAATTAGAGGAATTAGGAGAATCAACATGAGGAAGAGATCCACAATCCTTAAGATGTTGAATTTTGTTACTCAAGGCCTTACATTCATTAATTGAATGACCATGCACTCAATGATATGCACAAGATGAGCTTTTGTTGTAGAATTTCTTTCATGTTTTTCAAGGGAGATATATCAAGTAGGATTGGAGAAGCCTCGACAAGGTAATCTCTTGATCAATAATAGAAGATATTATTTTATTTTGTGAAAGATATATTTCTTGTTTACTAGAAGGTGTCATACATATGAGAGACTCTCTAGGTTCAGATTGTGAGATTTTGTACTCTCCCAAAAAGGAGGGTGTAAAATATAATGAACCCTAATCATCACTAAAATGTGTGTTTGAAGATGAAGAAATATCATAGCCACGATGTGTATTTGTTGTAGGAGTGTTTTGTGTGATGACATTGATATCAAGCGAAGGTTTCTTTGATGCCTTTGTTTCTTTTGAAGGACAATAATCAATACCTCTTATTTGTTCTTGCATGCTAGGTTTAATAGGGACATGGATACCTTTTTCTTTAACACCACATCATTTTCCATTATAACCAAGTTGTTTTAAAAGTTAATAACCTCTTCCATAGATTATTTTCATTTCTTTTGAAGGTGGTGGTTTCTCATGATCACACTCATCATATGTGGATGTATAATTTTTGTTTTCTTCTTATTTGTTAAAAGTTGCAGACTCACATGGTTTGGATGACTAAGATTGTGTTGATAATATGGAACCTCTTTTCCTAATTTGTGTATAATATTGTATTCACCCATGAATGTAAGTGTAAAATTTAATGATCCCAAATCATCCTCCGAAAACATTGTCATGGGTGAAAGGAACTTATATTTTTATTCTTCTTGAAAAGGTTCCACTTTTGAAGTTGGTATCAATGTTCTCAAAGGAATTTTCTTTGCTGCTTTAGTTTGCAAATAAATTTCTAATTGTAAGTCCGTTTTAATTGTGTACACCTTTTTTTTGTAAGTGTATTTCATTAGACGATGAATTTTTGAAGGGAATCCATTCATTTCATGAATCCATGGCCTACACAAGAGAAGATTATATGAAAGATCATGCGGCATGACATGGATAGGAGTTATCAATGCAACCCTACCAACTTTAATAGGTAATGTTATCACACCAAGTGATTGTTTTCCCATATTATCAAAAGCATGAATAGACAACTCAACTGGTTGAATTTTAGTCTTGTCCACTCCAAGTTTATCCCAAAGGTTTACACTACAAACGTTGAGTGCCAAACCATTATCAATAAGGGTACATTTAATTGAAAACTTGCTACTACCATTCTTAATACTAGCCACTATCATCAAAGTGCCATTTTGTTTAAATTGCATTTCCAAAGGGGGTAATTCACTTTGATGAAAGACAATGTTCAAATTAGGTGAATTCATTTTCTCAACCATAGCTGCCACATCATTTGGTTGCACACTAGGATGGATAACAACTTGTTGTAAATAATTCTAAAGCATTCCATGGTAAAGAGGTGATTCTTGAATCAAATCCCAAAGGGAGATCTTAGTAGGAGTGTTATGAAGTTGTTCTACAAGGTCATACTCATTTCCACTATGCAAAGGTAAATGAGGGGCACTAGGAAAAACTGGTTATAGAAGTTGTATCAATGTAGGAATCATTTGTGGCAATGGGTAGCACATGAAGTCCAAAATATTGTTGGGTGTCTCTCCATCAATAGTTTACCTATAACAACATAATCTGTTACATTATCAATCACCACTTGAACCACATTCTCCCACCTCAAGTATGACCTTCTCTAAATCCTCACAATGGTATGTGGAATTTTTTACATAGGCTGAAGCATCAATTGAATTGATGAACATGATGCCACCTTGAAAAGAAGCAAAATAAATGGCTCAATAAAACATAAATTACAAATATTAATCACTAAGTCAAATTCTAATTTCAAATTATTCAATGCTTTGAGGGAAGTACAATTACTTGTAGAGGAAACAAGAAAATTCAAAATCCTATTTCTCCTATCGTTCCAACCATTGGTCATGGTGCGCCCATTCTTGCTCTAGAGTAAGCATTGTTCCTCTATTTGGGCTTTTACATCAGCCACCTTTTGACTCAAAAGTGGGCTCCTTAATTCGTCTTCAATAGGGGATTTGAACCCCGCCCCACAAATAGTTATAGCATCAACCATATTTTTCCAAAAAGAGACCTAAAGCATGTCATAAATAAATTAAATAAGATAAGTATTGTAAAATGGAGAGTTTAACTTTAAATTTAAATTCATCATACATCTAGATTCTAAATATAAAAAGTCGTGAGAGAAAGAATCAAACTAATTTCTTTTAAACAATCAAACAAAAAAAATTACCTGGTTGCATGGAATGGAATGGTGCAATAGTACCAAAAGTCTGCAATTGATCATTTAGATACATTATTTTCCTCCTTGTTCCAACCCATGCTCTCAAGTGATGGTTGGGGACTAGGAGTAGTGTGCCACACAAATATGAATCCATCCAAGATTTATGAATTATAGGACCAATGATAACACTCCCACTAACACTAATAGTAGCACCAACACTAGCACTAGGATGAAATGGAGGCATGGAAGAAGCCTCTCCAACACCACCAATGCACACCAACTCCTCCCTTTGCCTCTTTTTCAATTTTTTTTTTAGTTCAAATGTGTCTATTTGCACTTGCACTTGCACCTCACGAACAACCTCATGAGGTGTATGAGGGAATCCCACTACATCATGGGTGGGTATGTGTGCCATATGGTATTTCAATTTGTTAATGCTTCTATGAAAAAGTGTTTTGTAATATTTATATTTTGCCTCTAATTTTTTTTGCTTGAGAAATTTTTAGCATGTTTCCAAGTTGGGTATTTTCTAATTGGGGTTGTAGACATTGTGAAAAATATGATTTGAATTGGAAATCAAGGTTTCTACAATAACAATTAGGGTTTCTAAATTTATTTAAAAAAGTAGGATTTTTAAAGAAAGAAATGTAAACTCAAAAAATAATGCAGTTTTTGCTCACAAAACACAAAAAACACAAAAAGCAAGCTTACCTCTCAAATTAAACCTAAAATGAAATGCAAAATCCTTCCAATTACTGGTAAAGAGCTCTCAATGCACCTCCTTGTTGATATGAAGTTTCCCAAATGCAATTTGATGATGGATTTATGGTCTACCTCCTTGTTGGTTGTCCTACAATGCTCTTATTTTTACTCACAACTTTATTTTCTCATATTTTGCCAACAAAATGAAATGAAGTTGCTTTTAGGGCGGTGGAGGAAATATATGTTAAAAAAATAAATTCAACTCAAGTTTTATGTTTTTTTTGCTTTTTTAGTCACCCTTATGCCGGTTGAGTCCACCTGATGTGACTCGCTCAAACTCCATGAGTCTTGTGTAATGACCCTTGTCCTACTTTGCTCTAGAATTCACTTGTAGATTAGGTTTAGGGTTTCTCTATTCAAAAAAATGTTCTCTTTAATGAAATGATCTTGGATTGAAGTTTGAATTCATAAATTAACAACATTTCCACATGTATATATGTCATTAGCAATAATATCTAGATATCCAAAAGAGCATAATCATAAATGAAATTAAGAAGACATATGAGGAGTCACAATGGATGGATCCACCCTAAAGTCCTTTGCCAAGCCCAAGAGATTGTGCACCACAATATTCTCTTCTCAGTGACTTAGTACCTACATTATCCACCCATGTCATCACCTCTGAAGACACTTAACTTATTGGGGATAGTCAGGGGAGTGCTAAGCAGTCTAAGACTACCACCCCTTCATGGTCACCGTAGAATCTTAGGAGGGACCCCCACCCCTCCATGGCCCAACCCTTGCCTTGGGACTAGCGGAACCTTAAGTGGACTTGCCACCCCTCCATGGCACATCCCTGCCTTGGCCCTATGGGGTAGAATTTTAAGTGGGATTTTTAGGCACCACTTCCCTCACACCCTTCCTCCCAATAAGTAGCAAACACTCATGAAGACAATATTTTAGAAATCAAATACATTTTTATTTATTACTGATTCATTAAGTCAATATCAACATCATTATCATCATGATAATACTAAATAAATCACTATACCAATAATTAGATTAGCAATATTTGTTTCTTATATTCAAAATATGCTAAATATTATTGCTAAGTGAAGACATCACCTGATATGTTGTGTCTTCCCATGTATCCTTATTCCTTAATCATCTTCCTTCACCCTTAATTTTGATTTATAGATTTAGAATACTTTTCCTTGCATGAACATGTATATCATATAAATATATATTCATTTATTTCAAAACTTGTTATTTACTTCCTTATATTTCAGATGCTTCCTCCATCCATAATGATTCCTTTCTTCCCTCTTTTTCCCCTAATTATCTATGTGAATTTATTTATATATTTATATATATATTCTTACATGTGCTACATGCATATCTGTATGTATATCATTTTACGTCTACTTCTTAATTTCTTAATCTTTTGTTCAAATCATTTTACAATCCTATTATTGCTGATTTGAATGTAGATCTTATTTCTGGTAACTTCCCACCTTTTATATTTGCTTAAAACTTTGAATGTATTCCCTCATTCCATGCCTCTAAATGTTTAAGTCTATTCATTTAAATACTCCATGATTTGGTGGAGGTTCATACCCTTTTTCAAACCGTGGGCTTCTTTGAATGGACGTGTCTTTTTCTTAATGACTTTATTGCTGCTTTTACTCAAACAATTTTAATTCCCCAATTTTTGCTTCAATTTGGTGTTGATAATGTCTATTTGTATTTCCTTAATAGGCCTGTCTCTTTCCTCTGTGTTATGTGATGGTGTTGGTGATAGTGTAGGCTTACATATTTATTATTATTAGTTCAATATAAATTTGTAATATATTTATTATTAGTTTTTCTTCTTTATTTTTATCTTTTAGGATTTATAATGGTATTTAAATTGTTCTACTCATTTTGTATTTTTACTATTTATAATTATAATACTATCTGCGATGATTATATATAATAATATTTAAATTATTATTATTTATATCTTATTTAATTATTCGTATTTCAACACTAAAATATAATAGTGTTAAATTGTTAATATTTATATTTATATTTGTAATATGTATTTGGTTACTTATTTCATTTATTTATTTGTATTTTGATGCTTTATTTTAGTGCTAACATTTAGGAGACATGACATATCACTAAAACTCGTTGTTCGATTCGGATGGGGTAACTCGACCTGAGACTCGTAGAGTCCAAGCAAGTCTAGGCGAGTCTCAGACGTCTAGTTAAAACACCTCTTAATTGAGAGTGATTGAGATTTCGATTTATGACCTCTTGTATGTATCATCTCCTCGAGTCATGTATCCAAGAGGCCTATATGTGTGTAAGCAATTTCTTTTATTGTATTATTTTACATCCTTTATATTGGAATAGGTGTTATTTACATTCTACATCATTTTTTTTTTCTGCTTACAATTTTATAACTTGTCTCCTCTAACCTAGATCTTGGATTTTCATTAGATTATCATTGAATCTTACACTTTTGTTTTGAACCATAGGTATAATGGTAGAAAGATATTTTCTCTAGCTATGAGGGTGCCCCATATATATTTTTTTAAATTTAGTGATGGCTATAAGGCGTAGTTCAATAGGCTCTCCTTTGATTTATATAGAAAGGGAATAGTTTAAAGATTCAACAGGTCACAATTTTAGTGTTCTTTGAGACACATACATCAAGAGAAATCATACGTGGAGGCATAGTTGGAAAAATCTCCAAAAAATTGTGTCAAAAAATTGTGAGGTGTTTTTGAAAATGAGTTTTTGGTGCAAAAACTTGTCGAGTTTCTGGCAAGTTTTTCAGAAACACTCAGAGAGTTTTTAAAAAAAATCTCGACCTCTTAGGAAAAATAAACCTACGATCGGAATAAAAGTAAATTTGATTCATTTTTTGTGGTTTGTGTGGTTTTGAAGGTCTTAATTTGGGCTTGGTGGCGGGGGCTCCGCCCCTTGATCTCACCCTATATCACGATAGGGAGCACATCAGGGGAACTTCCCTCAAGACCTGCAAAGGTCATTGCCTATTGAACACCCCCATGAGGGGTGCTGCCCCTCAACCCCACTAGGGGCATCTCCCCCAAACCCCCACAAGGGGAACTACCCCTCAATCCCGCTAGGGGGGTTGCCACCAAACCCCCACAAGGGGTTCTACCCATTGAACCCATTGGGTGAATTTCCCTCAAACTCCCATTGTATTCATTTGATTTTCTAGGTGCTCTCCAAGTCCAAGTTTCCAAGTTTTCCTACAAGTCTTCATCTATAATATCGTATAGTTATACCTCTCCCCTAGTTTTCACTAGACATGGGAAAGAGGAATATTTAAATTTGTAAAATATATTAATGTAGTATTTACTTTCATTTTTACAAAAATAATTTGCTAGTTTCATTTTGTTTTAGAATATCAACATCAATGCATTCCACATGAGGATGCCATTTTGTACCCAATTTGCTTTCAAATCAATCAAATACAACTAGAATCGGCTTGTTTCTTTTTATGTACTCATTTATTGACTCATTGGATGCATCTTATCATTTTAATGAAATTTAAGTAATTTTCAATTTGTCAAGTTTTTTGCCAAGTATTTTCCGAACCGAGTTTTTCGGGCTTGTCGAGTACTTGCAATTGGCGAGTTTTCCAACTATGCATGGTGGAACCTCAATTGCTGAGGATTTATTTAGTTGTATAATTTTCCATCAAAGTTTTATGAATCACAAATATTTGTTTTAAAAAGACCTCTTATTTTTATTACTTGTACATTTTTTTAATTATTTTCAAATTAAAAAAATACAATAATTAAATTTATCTTGACTTTTAATAGTTTGTGAGTTTTATTAAGTGGAGTACTAAGTTGAGTGCAATTAGTTGGCATTGAAAAAGTTAAAGGAGTTCTATATTAATTTCAATCTAGGCCTTATCTCACATAAGAAATTCAAGCATAAGGAGGGGATGTCGAGGGATTAGAATATAGAACTTGAGCATCTCAACTTGGATGTTATCATGGAAAAAATTTCCATCTTGATCAAAAATGAGGGACATGAAGTTGCTACATAAACCATGCATGCCATAACTAGTTAGAATTGCACTTGCTATGGTTGTGGTTCTAATAAATCAATTGATGATTTTGATATTCTGTGTGTCACCAAAAAGTGTAGCCTTGACACTTTTTTCACTCATTTGGGCCTTTTCCCTTGAATTTTGGCCTGGTTTTTCTTTAATGTAATGTTGTAATGTGGCCAATACATTCACATTAGGTCTTGAATGCTTGCAAATCAATAAAAACCTAATGGTATTTTACAAAAGTGTTGTGAAGTGTTGTAACACATCTTCCCACTTTTCTAAGACCTATTCAACGCAATTCACCTAAACAACCCCTTTTTACCTCTTTCCAAGCCTTGTGCCAAAGTGTTGTAAGGTGTTGCAATACATTTTCACACTTTCTTAGGCTTTCCATCACTAATTCAACCTTCTTATGTTAAATTGGCCCCTTAATGTACTTTTATTCCCGAATTAAGTGTTTTTCAAGAGACAAGCCTATTAAACATTATTAAACACCACTTAATTCCTGACCACCACTTGAATTTGTCCAAGTGGACTAGGTCGCCACCTTGGGAAACCTAGTCCCTTTTTGCTTAAAATTCAAAATTAAAACAAAATTCTAACGGAAAATTTCCTCCAAAACCCTAAGGTTAGCCTATCATGTGTTATTTTCAGGTAATTATGGAATAACATGTATAAATAAGGGTTTTCCTCTCATTTTACCTCTCCTATTGACCCCCCCTAACATCTTTTCATCTTCACAAGCACTCAAGCACTCAATATTCTCAAGAAAGAATTCAAGCACTTAGCATTTCAAACATCATCCATTTGAGTTGGTTTTTGAATATCTTCAAACATCTTCAACAAGGGTTTTGTGAGTGTTTAAATTTTCTTGTCATTCAATCATCTTTCCCTTTCATTCTATTTCATTTGGGTTTGATTACCAACATGGGGTTTGACTAAGGCAAACCCCTATTCTCTAACCCTAACCTTTTCCTTCTCTTTGCATGTGTGCTTTGTAGATTTTTATACATATTAGTCAAGGGGAGAAGTGTTGAAAAGGTAGATCATCATTCCATCCATGTCATTCCAAGTCAACAAACCCTAGAAGGAGCTAAAAGACAACTTGCAAGTCATTTTTTGAAGATTCAAACATAGGTCTCTATCTGAAGCAGAAGTACAAGTGGGCACCTACAAATTCCAACCTCGAAACTCCCAAAAGCTCTAGGAGGACTAGGTCACCATCATTGGCAAACTAGTCCTTGTACTAGACCTGAAAAGTGGTTTTTGTGTTTTTGGATACCCATTTACCAGAAACCTATTCCAGAAAAGTTTCCTTAGAAGAGGGCTAGGTCGCCCATTCTAGCGTAAGTGTCCTAGTGAACATTTGCAATAGATTCCAGGAGATTCTAGATCTCCCCTTCTTCAACCTTTAGTTTCTAGGTGCACCATTTATGTCTCTTCTAGTTTCTTTACAGATTGCATACATTTTAGGTCATTCTTAGGACATTGCATATAGTTTACATTCACATTATTTTACATTTCATTATTATTTTATTTCATTACATTGAAACACTTAGGCACACACGTCACACCCATTTCAAACCCCCAAACCCTTTGAATGAACTCACCAAAGGCACATCATTAGTGCGAAATAGAGCCATTCTTCCACCTAGCTCCTATGTGAAAAACCCTAGGGGCCTAATTGGAGAATCCTCTTTCCCTAATTGCTTATTTATTTTTGGTGGTTCATTTTGGTGAACCCATCCTTAGAACACTTCTTTTCGCTTCTGATTTTTGCATTTTAATCCTAGGGAAGAGCTTGCATTACATTAGGGTTTTGCATTGTTTGCATTCTAGGGTTCTTAAAAGTGAATTAGTGAAAATTTCATGTTAGCTTGCACTTTGGATTGCATTTTCATTGAAAATTTACAAAAAAATTTGCATGTTCATTCTATTCTTGCATTGAAAAATCATAAAAATTAAAAAAACTCATTCAAAACTTTTTAAAAAATTTAGAAAAAACCATTGTTGGGACTAAATTGCCACACTGGGTGACTTAGTCCTCTTGCACAGTATTTTATGTCATTTACTGAACATTGTCTACACTTCTTTTTTTTTGCAATTTCATTTTTGTTTTTGTTTCCATATTTTCTCTTTCATTCAATTTCTTGCAATTAGTTTTCCTTCACTATGGCTATGTCTTTGAGAAAGTTTTGGATGTCCTTCAAATCCCTAGTAGACATGTCAAGTTGTGGCTTTGGCACTGATCCAAATGATGTTGAACCCACTCCTACTCAATCAACTCCAAATTCATGTCCTCCTCATGAAATTTACATCATTGGAGATGATGATGCTAGCATGAATTGGTTCCTCAATGAATGCCTTGACAACCTTGAAGAAAATTCTTCTTTCTAACCATCCATGTGCAACAACCCCCACTTCCTGCCATGTCATCCCTTGAAGAATTCAGTTATATCCATCTTGAAACACACAATGCACCTAATTTCCCTATCCAAGGTAAACCTAGTTCATCTAAACATGTTCCTACTCAACCCTTTTACCATAAACAAACGACAAACCCCCCAATTAACCTTCACCAAACCTATGGAAAAGGTTTTACCATTCTAAGTAGACAAGGTGGTGACACAACAAACGAACATGAAATCTATAAATTTTATGAATAATTATCCCCTAATGAACATACAAAGGGAATAGGCTATCAAGATCCTCCTCATGATTGTAGGCCTCTTAGAGAATTTCTCAGGCTTCGTGATGATGGTATGGTGATCTTCGATTCTCCTCCCGATTTGTATGTTCTCCTTCCTAAAGAATGCTCACCATCTCCTAATAACAACACAGACAATCCTATGATCATCTCTGGACTTCCTGCCCTAATATCCTCTTTCAAAGTTGGAGAACCTAACAGATGCAAGAAGCCATACAAATTACAGAAGCTCAAACTTCCTCTTCATCCACCACCTGAATGTGAAAAGAAATTATAAATACTTATGAATAAAAGGCTCATTACATTACCTCCTCATATTAGGTTGGTGATATATCCTAAAGATGATAATGTACCACATTGTTCCTACCATTGTGTTCTTAGCCATAGAAGTGATGAGTCCCATCATTTGCAAGAGATACTGAGATACCACTTCGATGGCGATAATTGCTACCCCCTCAAACCATAAAATACTCTCATACACCTTATCATGTAATAGTTGTAGAACATTCTCTTCTCATTATTACATGATCCTTCCCATCACCTCACTCGGATCATTCTTTCCTTACACTCAGTGGGGGAAGGAAGTTGTTAGCCTTGTCCTAGTAGTGCATCTATCCTTGTCACTTATCTTCATTGTTCACCTCCTGCTTATACCCACTGAGATTGGGAGGCAGATGACTTGATTAACGATTGACTTACACTTTCCTTACTAGTTTTGTGTTTACTTGTGTGTGACGTGTTTACCCTATACTATTTTGTTTGATGTTCCCTCTCTTTGAAACATTCTTCTATTTGTACCTTCATTCTTCTATATGTCGTGCATTCATTTTTCTTCACTTCTTATTTTTGTCTTCCTTTTTGGGATGATGCAAGGCATTGAGACCACAATGTATCCTCCTTCACGTTGACCCAAATGGCCTTTTCCTTTTCTTTTTTCTTTTGTAGCCCTTTTGGGGATGATGCAAGGCATTGAGACCGCAATGTATCCTTCATGTTGACCCAAAAGGCCCTTTTCATTTCCTTTTCTTTTTTTTTCTTCCTTTTGGGGATGATGCAAGGCATTGAGATTACAATGTCTCCTTCATGTTGACCCAAAAGGCCTTTTCCTTTTATTTTTTCTTTTGTAGTTATTTTGGGGATGATGCAAGGCATTGAGACCACAATGTATCCTTCATGTTGACTCAAAAAGGCTCTTTTCATTTTCATTTTTCTTTTTCTTTTGTTTTCCTTTTGGGGATGATGCAAACTGTCCAGACATCCTATGTCTCTTCCATGTTGACCCAAAATGACTCTTTCTCTTTTTTCCAATCTCTTTGTGTCCTTCTTCCAATTCTATGTATTTGGGGAAATGATGAGAGTTATGCACTCTCTAAACAAACATTGAAGCAACAAACATACTAACCCCAAATCCATATATCCCTTATGTGTTTGGTGTTTCTCATTTTGGGGGAAACCCCCTTTCTCTTTTCTTTTTCCTTTTCTTTTACATGATGCAGCCTCCCTTGGAAACATATCACTTAGCATAGGGCTCTCCAAGTTGGCTCTCATGTTGTTTTCTTTCTTTTTGAATTTTTCATTTCTCTACTTTAAAGTAATTGCTCACAGAATGATGTGTAGCAATTCCTTTAAAGTGGGGGCATACATTGGCATTATTTATTTTCCATTTTCTTTTATTTGTCCTTTGTTCCTAGTGCAGCCTTATTACTTCATATGATGAGTTTATCACTTTGTGGATGACATTGGGTATAATATCCTTCATGGAAGTGAACTATCTTAGCATATTGCATTCCTCTTAGTGGCCTGATGCAACACACTGCATCTCCTACGTTGCAAATTTCTATTATTTGATTGGTCCTCTCTTGGAGATATTAGACACAATGTTCCCTAAGTCAAAGACCTCGCATGAACTAAATAATACTTCTTTGAACATCCCTTTTTCATTTTACCTTTTTCATTTTTGCATATATGGCCACCTTGTATAACACAACTTGCATACCTATAGTTCCATCCTGCACTTTTTCATGAGTTCTAAGCATACATAGATTTTCTTGCCTCATGAACCATGAACCCTTATCTTTTGTGGTGCCTTATCAAAGTTATCAGGAGGTATAAATTTGGTATGGTTGAGCGGGAATCCCAACTAGAGGCAAAAATTTCTCCATAGCCACCTTTGTGTGTGTGAGAACAGATACCAACCGAGTGTATGTTTCTCACCCTTTTGGGCCTTCTCACTCGGTAGATAGCCAAAAGTCTCATCACCCCAGAGTGAGTACACTTCCTTTTGGACAAACAACCTAGATCTCATCCATAACTAGCTAAACAAATGATCGAAGCTTGATCCAACTTTACCTCTTTACTCTTTCACATCACTCCTGTGATATTTTGTGCTTATGTTTGGTTTTCCATGGGATCTTGATCCTTGGGGCTTGATAATCCCTCTTGATTATAGCCATCTCATAATAATAGTATGAACACATTCAGATCCCTCTCAATATGCATGACTTGGTGGTGCAAGAGCACCAACACCTCACCCTCCATTCTTGTTCATTTGATAGAAATTGTGGTCCATAGAGTTAGTATTGGTCTTTTGGAGGATGTTTGCCTCTAATAAGGTCTAGTAAGATCATTAAGTTCATTAGTTTTGGTCTAGGTTGAGTTTGGAGTTTTAAGTCACAATGTGCTCAAACACCATCTTGTATTAAAACAATGGCCTTGTAGCCTTTGAAGGCAAAACAACATGAATTTGTATGTAGGTGGGCAAGGTTAGAGTTCTTGACAATGTAATAAGGCTGATTTCAAGCCTTTAGTATGGTTTTGGAGTCATAAGTTGCAAAACATTTCAATGCACTTGTAAGGATAATAAATTGTGTAAAAGGCATGAGTTTGACCTCCAACGGTCATTAGTAGTTCAAATTTATATTATAGGGAAGTTGGTCAGTTATAGGAGGTAGTTAGAAGTTGAAATCAATACATATGTTCTTGTAATACCCGAGAAAGGGTGGTTGTTGAGTTAAAAATAAAGAATTTCTCTTGGTGGAAACGCTGATCAGTATTTTCACTGGTTTTTCCTGAATTTTTCTTATTGGCATAAGCCCGTACAAAGTTGATATGCATTGAAGTTGTGAGCACTTGTTAGTGTATGCATTTTCCATCTTATTTCATTGGTTTGGAGGTTTAGAATCTTATCTGGTGCGTGAGGGATCAACAAACACATAGGTTGCCCTGTTTTCTGTGTTAAGGGTTTGGGGGTGATATTATGACAAACTAGCCAATCCACCTACTATTTTGGGTCTGTGGCTCAGTGGATTGGCTTGTATCATGGTTAGTTAGGTGTGTGAATGTTGTGGAGACCAAAGGGGTGAATGAGACTCAGCACATTGTAATGTTCTAATGTTGATCAGGGGTTAATGTGATCATGAGAAGAGGGAACCCAAGTAGCAAATCGGAGAATTATTGAGAGAAGTGGGAGTGGGAGTGTTCCTAGAGTTAGGGCAGGGGTAATACATGGTGTCTAGACCCCTGGGAATATTTGGGGGAATCAGGAGTTAGGAGTTTCCCTAAAACCCTTGGTTTGTGGAGATTTAAGAGGGTTTGTTAGCAGCGGTCTAAGACAAGTTCTTGGGGCCCTAAGAGTCAACAAATCTTGAGTTTGAGGACCTTTTCTAAGACTATTTTAGGTTATATTTGGTCGGGGGTGAATTTGAGTGAGGGTTCCTTTGGAAAATAGACCAAATGGTGAAGTCTAGAACCGGGTAAGTGTATCAAAAGTTTAGGTTGGTCCAAAATAGTGACCCTTGATTTTCATACATGTTGTGTAACCCTGAAAAGGGTATCTTAATCCATCATTTAGTTCTTGAGTGTTTTGGGAAGGTTGTGAGGAAATTGGCCTAGACTGGTTTTTTTGAGTGTTTTGCAAACTTTGGGGATTAAGATTCTTGAGGGTGAGTTGATGTCCTTAAGATTGGAGTTGGGTTCTTGGTTGAGAGTTGAAGTTTTGTTTTGTGAGTGATTCCCACCTAGCCTCTGCATCACTTGGCTACTTTATTGTGATTTTGAAGGAAGTCCATATTCTCACTAAAGTGGGGGCTAAATGTGTCACCAAAAAGTGTAGCCTTGACAAATTTTCACTGATTTGGGCCTTTTCCCTTGGATTTTGGCCTTGTTTTGCTTTGATACAATGTTGTAATGTGGCCAATACATTCACATTAGGTCTTGAATGCTTGCAAATCAATAACAACCTAATGGTGTTTTATAAAAGTTTTGTGAAGTGTTGTAACACGTCTTCCCACTTTTCTAAGAACTTTCAACACAATTCACCTAAACAACCCCTTTTTACCTCTTTCCAAGCCTTGTGCCAAAGTGTTGTAAGGTGTTGCAATACATTTTCACACTTTCTTAGGATTTTCATCACTAAT
Organism: Sequoiadendron giganteum; assembly: GCA_007115665.2. Taxonomy (NCBI): domain Eukaryota; kingdom Viridiplantae; phylum Streptophyta; class Pinopsida; order Cupressales; family Cupressaceae; genus Sequoiadendron; species Sequoiadendron giganteum. The sequence continues at coordinate 861,533,477 of CM021100.1, forward strand.
TCAACCCTTTCTTATGTTAAGGTGGCCCCTTAATGTACTTTTATGCCCGACTTAAGTGTGTTTCGGGAGACAAGCCCATTAAACATCATTAAATACCACTTAATTCCTAACCAACACTTGAATTTGTCCAAGTGGACTAGGTCACCACCTTGGGTGACCTAGTCCCTTTTGGCATAAAATTCAAAATTAAAACAAAATTCTAATGGGAAATTACATCCAAAACCCTAAGGTCGGCCTATCATGCACCATGTTATTTTTGGGAAGTTAGGGAATAACATGAATAAATAAGGGTTTTCCTCCCATTTTACCTCTCCTATTGACCCCCCCTAACATATTTTCATCTTCACAAGCACTCAGGCACTCAATCTTCTCAAGCAAGCATTCAAGCACTTAGAATTTTAGACATCATCCATTGGAGTTGGTTTTTGCATATCTTCAAACATCTTCAACAAGGGCTTGGTGAGTGTTTACATTTTCTTTCAATTCAATCATCTTTCCCTTTCATTCTATTTCATTTGGGTTTGATTACCAACATGGGGTTTGACTAAGGAAAACCCTTATTCTCAAGCTTTTCCTTCTCTTTGCATGTGTGCTTTGTAGGTGTGTATGTAGATTAGTCAATGAGAGAAGTGTTGAAAAGGTATCGTCATTCCATCCATGTCATTCCAAGTCAAAAAACCCTAGAAGGAGCTAAAAGACAACATGAAAGTCATTTTCTGAAGATTCAAACACGGGTCTCTGTCAGAAACAAAAGTACAAGTGGGCATCTACAGATTCCAACCTCAAAACTCCCAAAATCTATAGGAGGACTAGGTCACCATGATTGGCGAATCAGTCCCTATACTAGGCCTGAAAATCGGTTTCTATGTTTTTGGATACCCATTTACCAGAAACCTGTTTTGACAAAGTTTCTCGGGAAGAGGACTAGGTCTCCCATTCTAGCGTAAGTGTCCCAATGAAAATTTTCAACATATTCCAAGAGATTCCAGAGCCCCCCTTCTTCAACCTTCAATTTCTAGGTGCACCATTTCTATCTCTTCCAATTTCTTTACAGATTGCATACATTTTAGATCATTCTTAGGATATTGCATATAGTTTACATTCACATTATTTTACATTTTATAGTAGTTTATTTCATTACATTTCATCACTTAGGAACACACATCACACCCATTTCAAACCCCCAACCCCTTTGAATGAACTCACCAAAGACACATCATTAGTGTGAAAGAGAGCCATTCTTCCACCTAGCTCCTAGGTGAAAAACCCTAGGGGCCTAATTGGGGAATCCTCTTTCCCTAATTGCTTATCTCTTTTTGGTGGTTCATTCTCAATAAAGAAAAACACAATGAAAATTACAAGGTTGACTAGTTATTATTATTCAATTTTAAATTTATGTTGTTTCCCCTTGACCTTGCTAGGGGTGTTGTTGCTAAACCCCTACAAGGGGTTCTACCCCTTGACCTTGTTGGGATGTTGCCCCAAAACCCCATCAAACTATAATTATAGGAAAGTAATCATCCAATGACAAATCATGATCATAAAACGTAGGAAATACATATCCCTTGTTGAAAATCTCTGCATCTTCATAGTCAAAGCCAGAAGCAAGGATTATCTTATTTCATACATTGGAAGAAAAAAATAGCATGCAAGTACAACAATAGGAAAAATTGGCATGCTACAAAGTCATTGTACCACTGAGTACATGTTATGTCATATTTGGCAAGAATAGTCATTTTCATAATGAAAAACTCTATCAATCATACCCTATATAGAAAACTCATAGAACAATCCCATCTATTAGTAATCTAGATAAGGTCAAACTCTAACATAACCATTTATCTTTTCATTAGATCTAAGATAAGATTTTATGAAAATGCACAATTTCCCTAAAGCAACAAGTATTCCATTTCCAAAGACACGTCTCTCTCTAGAAACTTGGGGATATAAAAGAAATGAGGGAGTAATAGAGACAAGGAAGATACCTTGGTAGTAATGTGTATACTGGAAAATGATGGTAATAAAGAATATATAATTAGAATTTATGAAGGCACACAGGGAAAATAACAATAATTAGGCAACAAGGAAAATATGCAAACAAGATAGATATATAGATCTTAGAGTAGGTTTGAAAGATATAAGATAATATTAATATATGAATATATATGTACATGAAGATATATACAAATAAGTATATATATTTATATATATATCTCTATATATGGATAAGAAACTATATACATAAATAATATGTATATATAAGAGTAATTATTAATAATAATTGAGATATATATTTATATGAGTATAAGTATTATATTCGATTATGTAATAATGATTCTTGTGGCAATTATTGAGCCTTATAAGTAATTGTGATTTTAATATATAAATGAATAGATTATATATATGTATATTTATATATTCCTTTATCCTACGATCAATCAAATATAAGGTTGAAGGAAGCAAGTTAGGAGGATGCAGTCTATGGGATCCCCCATGCCAAGTAGCCCACCTCAAGGGTGGAATTGTCTGTGTTCAAATGTTCCTACCGCTTGGGGCGACAGGGTGGGTTGTCTTGATCAGATGCTCATGCTCTTAGGCCTCGATGGGTTGAGTAGTTTACATGCACCCCTTTCAAGGATTTCCTATCAAGCTAAACTATGATTTGTTGTTGGGATGGATTAAAGGAATTGAAATTATAAAAGGATGGACAAGATAACATGAATAGGAAAATAAAATACAATTGTATCCACTAAGTAGCCCACCTCAAGGGTGGAATTGTCTTGGTTCAGACGTTCCTGATGCTTGAGGCCAAAGAGTGGGTTCTCTTGGTCAGAAACTCATGCTCTTTGGATTAGATGGATAGCTTCTATTGGATTTATCCTAATTCTCAACCAAGTCCTATTGTGATTAAAAATTCCACTATGCATTATGGATATTGGTAGTCTAGGTAGTGTTGAAATCATTACGTATTTTTATATAGCTTAATAGATAAGAAATTTATTATGTTCTTACCATATTAATTATAATTCCAATATTATCTAACATGATTGTAGGACCCTAAACCGATATTTATCCGGCTTAAAGCATCTAATCGGTAACTTGTAACACTAACTACATTGATCTTTTATTTCTAGAGTAAGAATTAGGGCAATTCCAAAAATGGGACATTACATGGAGATACAATTTAGGAAGTACTATTGTAAAATCTAAGGAATTACAAGAGATGATGTTTTGAAGCAGTGCAATTTCAATTTCAAAGAAAAAGATGTTGAAAGGAAAGATAGATGACCATCCCACCTCCTCCAATCTAGTGCCATTTGACCCAACTCAAAAAACCACCCCTAAAGCCACATTATAGTTGACAAAATTGGGATTTAGTAGACACCCTCACATAGCACTTGAAGGCAAACAAAAAGGAACACATACTTTAAATGTAGATCCAAAACATAGCAACAAACACAACCATAAAAAAGGAGACATACCACCTTAGTCAAGCTCCACACCCCCAAAATGCAGAAATTCATGGAAACGACCCCTTCAATCCTCCCCGTGAGCCAACTCTAGGTAAATAATTTTTTTTAGAAATTTTGCACTGCACATAGCATGAGCCCTTTGCACCCATAAAGCCTGACCTTTGACATCCAAGATAAAATGATACCGTTTCACATGCACACAAGGAAGGAAAACCTTGGACATGTCGTGTGGGCATGGCATTCCAACACCATGCTCTATAATAATTATCACATCCTCCACACCACTAAGTAAGACAACCAAACCTATGATAGTGTACAATGAACCATGCTCTCAACCTCATGATAAGAAAACTATCCAAGATCATAATATAGATGTGCAAGCATGCTACAACCCCATGCATAAACAGTCATGTGATGCTCCATCTCCCATATCATGTGAACTATGCCTCCATCCAGGTGTGCTCCCTACCCATCTGAGACTAGTACTAGTGTTACGATATGTACCATAATTTATCTCACAAGCAGTGATCATGCATAGAGTAGCCACTATAGCTCGATGTGTGGCTCAAGTGTGTGCTAGATCATGATGGGAAAAAAAGTGGTGATATGTAAGTGATATGATGGCCCATGTGGCTGATGAATTTTTCTTACCCAAAATTGATGAAATGAAAAGGGTTTTTAAAGGAGATTCTCAGTTTTCCACCAATGTAAATTATGCTTTACTTTGAATTTAATAAATAATTATTATTCCTTTTCTATTTGAATTACGACTAAAGTCCCAATTGATAGGCTGATTCAAAACATCTATAGCTTTCAAACGGTATCATATTTTTTGAATCTGAAACATGCATCACATTCAATGCTTCACACACTATAGGATTAAAAAAAATTGAATTTCATGAAGTATTGACCAAGTTAAGGTGGTCAAACATGCAAATTTTTATATATTTTAAAAGTTGTTATATAAAATTCATAATTAATTATTTAATTGTAAAAAAAATTACAAAAAAATATGCATCACATCGAGACATGAGTCCTCTACTTATATCTAAAATATTATAATTTTTTTTATCATTTTATTGTGGTTATGGTGGTCAGACAGACATCTACTTATTATTTTTTCCCTGAAATTTAAGTACTACTGCATTGAAATTTCAAATTTTCACCAAATAGATTTAAAAATAAAATAAACCTAGTAGTTTAGAAACTACATTCAATTTTCTACAAATTCTATTCTTACATATTTTTGAAATAATATAGATAACTTATTCAATTTTTTACGGCAAGTTGCCTAACTCTCATTTTTTGAATTTTCATTGCCACTTAAGGGCCTATTTTTTGCATGATGATCCTACACATACCTACCCCACAATATCCTCTCAAACTAGTCCTCCAAGGAAGTACCCTGTTTCTTCTCTCATCTGCCCATATGACTGATCCTCTACGAAATGAACTCTCTTACCTTGAATAGGAACTCAAAGGATGTGATGCACATCCTCCCAAGTGATCGTCATATCGCTTGTAGATAGACCAAATGTGCAAGTGTCTACATCCCATCTCTTTGCTAGTTCCATGAGCATGGCATCAAGGTACCTCATGGGAGGCATGAGGTACACCCAATATATACCCATGGCTTGCAAAATCTGGGTATCCACCTCTGATAGTGTCATGACGAGGTCTCATAAGTGATAGAATAATCTGCCACTGAGACGCTGTCATGATCACAGAGAAATCTAACAAAAAACAAAAAATATATCCTATAAGCATTCTAAATCTATACATAAACAATCAAAAAGTGTGTTAAAGTTGCTCTAGGGTGGTTTTCTAAGGGGTCCTAGACACTTTATTCCCTATTTGGGACACTTTTGAAGAAATGAGACACTTTGCGAAAAAATAGGACACTTCGTGAAAAAAAGGGATGCTTTACGACTTTTTCTTCTAAGGTCCTAAATCTATCTATAAATGCATAAAACATAAATTTAATGCATAAAAATGAAGTTAAGGCAGAGAAGAATCCACTCATTGGATGTTGAAGGTCGCCTTACACTACCTCCTCATGTAGGCTATCAAGGCTCGGGGGCATGTATGCTTGAATTATTGGCATTATCACTCACTATCCACTAAAATCAAGCTGCAAGAAGGTAAAAGGAAAAATGATTATAAATTACTTCACTTTTTACTCTTATATATGTTTAAATTAGGTCATTTGAATATTAGGGTTAAAAATGAAATTCATTCAAACTAACATACTAGGGGCTAGAGAACTCCATTTTTTATGTCATTTTTTGTGTTGGATTCATGATTCTACTCCCATTCTCACCACATGTTTATCATTATGTGGTATGTTACTTGAAAATACCCTATGATATGATTTATCTTGCATATGCACATAAAGTCATATGGGCACTAAAGTGGGGGCTAAATGTAGTGTAGAAAATTGTACTCCCTTCTTAGAGAGTCTAATCTCACACTTTGGAACTATTTTAGTACCCTCACATTCATGCCCCTTTAGATAATTATTAATAGGCCTCTAAGACCCTTTATTTCATATCTCAAGGCTTATCTCAACTAAAAATATGACAAAATCAACAAAAGCATTAAATTTTCAAACAACCTAACATTAGCCCACGTCAAAAATCTAGGGTGCCCAACTCATATGCCACCTTGGACATATGAGTCCCCTAGGTGGGAACCATACACCATAGGTGGCATATAAGTCTTTTGTGGCACCTTTTTAGGGTTTGAGTGAGAAATTCAAGTTTCTAATTCAAAATTTTGGTTGATGTCGACATTTGAGATCTAATAAATGGTATTAGGTAAAGTGCCTTTATAAACAAGGTTTCAAATAATTATTTTCATCTAGAGAAATAAATTCAAGATATAAGCATTCACAAGCGAATTCAAGAGCAAGCAACAAGAAAAGTTGAAGTATTGGAGCAACATTATAGTGTTTTTGTAGGTCTTGATGTTTTTGCAGGTCCTAAAGCTCACTTTCATTCAAGATATAGCATTTTCAAGGATTGATGATGGAAACCTATGGTGAATCATGATGGATTCTAGGTTGGGGAGATGCAACTAGCCATCAAAACAAGCCTAATGACTAGGTTTCAAGAGATTCCATCTTCCATTATCACTCTACTTTCAGCCTAAATGAAGGTACATATATTATTATGGCTTATTAGGGTGATTATAGATCTCCCAAAGTGAGTCATCATCTTCATAATTCATTCATGTATCTCATTCTAGCACATTAGAATAGGGTTGCATTGTGTTTCATATTTCCTAATCTTAGATACACTTAAGGTTAGGGTTTGTATTCACATTTACTTTCAAGATCTGTCATTTCTATCAAGGTTTAAATACCAAAGTAGGGGTTTGACCAAGCCAAACCCCTCGTAAGAAAATCGACACAATATTATGTTTTGCAAGTCTTTTTATAGGTTTAGATTCGAAAATCAGATTTGGGAAGATAGAGCAGAGAATGAAGATTAGATTCAAATTTTGAATTTGCAAAAAAATAGAACATGATTGATACACCACTTGTGGCATACGAGTCCCAGTGCAATTATTTTTCTATACTTTAGGAGTTCTATACTTGTTACTGCCAAATTTTTCCTCCCACCCAGAAACCCTAATTTGGGACTAAATAACCCAACCTGGCATATGAGTCCAAATGAGCACTAAAATCAACATTTTTAGCAAATGTTTCAAATCTTGTTCTGATGTTCTACAAGTTTCTAGGTGAACCTCTATACTTTCTCAAATTTTTATTTTGATTTGCATTCACTTCTAGGTTATTTACTTAGGTCTTGCACATCATTAGGTTTTACATGTTGTCTTTCCAAGCCCTAACTTGGTGCTGAACCCCCTTTTAGTCTTTAATCACACTCTAGGAAAACCTTTAGTAGATCTCTTCCCCTCATTCTATCCTTGGATTGAGATCTCTAGGGTTTCCTTGAGTGAAACTAAGTGAAATAGGCCCTTATCCCCTTGGTTCCATCTCCTAAAAGATAGAGGCCCCTATTTCTTGGGTTTCACTAAATAAATCTTAGTTTCAACAAGAAATGGAATATTCACTAGTTTAGAATCACACATACTAAAAGATTGGAAAATGGTAGCAACATACTTTGACAAACAAAATATTTCTATGCATCTAATCTTTGTTGATCTCCATTTGAATAAATATTTTTAGCCACTAAATCTTTCATATGAAATGTTCCAAAAAGATAAGTTTTTACCTCTTTAATCACCACCTTATTGTTTCCAGTAAATAATATGTCATCCACATACAATAGAATGATTATAATTTGATAATTAATAGTTTTAACATAAACACAATAATCCTCCCCAATCCTAACAAAACCCAAAATTGATGCAAGATAATTATAATTTTGGTACTATATTTCAAGGTTGATTATGTGAACCCCAATCCTATTCCTGCATAGACATGACAAAAAAACACATTAGTTAGTTGATATGCAAGATAAAAGAGGGATTCCCCATGAAATCCATTTACAATACTTAAAATAGGAAAATGAAGAACAAAACATGAAAAGCTAAAGCAATCCTAATTAAGAAAACAAACTCTTGATCCCATGGAGGAGTTGGTGCCAATTGGCATGTTGAAATTAGCCCTTTCCCAACTCCTTTGTAAGCTCTTTGATGATTTTATGAGTGATTGATCCACTTTGTTGATGAAGAACAAGATGAGTTCTTGAGAAAACCTACAATAACCTAGCTAATATCTTGCATTGAGGATGAAGTTGAGTAGAGTAAGTTTACTGAAGTTGTGGATGATAGAATGAGAGGAAGAGTCTCTCATTTATAGATTTCCAAATTAGAAGAATGAGGGATTTGGATGAATGTGGGATAAAATACCAACCAATGAGAAGAGGCCACTTGTCCACATGTGATTGGAGGAGCAATGAACACATTTTGGTCAATGAGCATGATAAATGCTATGAGATTCAAATTTGAATTTAGAATGTGACATGTTGGAGCGAGAAAGAAATGGATTTAATGTCACTTGGCTCAATGCACAAGGACATGTAAGAGGAGTGAATTCCTTGTTGGATGTACAAGTCCACTTGGATTTTGAATTCAAACTTGAGATAATATTCCTTCTTTATTCCTTGATGAGAGAGAATAGGCAATTAAATAAATCAAAGTAATTGATTTATTGTGCAAGTTACATTCTCTAGAGGATTTTAGTGATTTGGATTAAATTAATCAAGGTTTGATCAATTTAAATAGAGATTAGATGATGTGACAAATTTGATTCACATTTTATGATTTATTTAAATCAAATTTGAGAGGAATAATGATTTAGAATTTAATTAAATAAAGATTTTGATTTATTTAACTAAAGGGGGATGATGTTAGATTAATTTAAATAAGATTTAATTTATTCAAATTAGTGAGAAAACTCTAGGGATTTAATCAAATAAGATGAATTATTTAATTAAAGAGGGATATAGGGTTAATTAAATTAAATTGATTCAGGAAGAAATGATGTTAGTAATCAGGATCAAGTGCGTCAGATCGAATTGTATATTTCCCATGTCTACAGATTATTTTAGACTATACAATGATTGTTTCAACCTATAATTTGATTGTTCCTCCCTCTCCACAAAAAAAATTATCAAATGGTTCCATATAAATCTCCTCCTCAAGATCCACATGCAAGAAAGTAGTTTTAACATCCATTTGCTCAATCTCAAAATAAAAAAATCTACAAGAATAGATGATAATAATATAATATAAGTTAACAATAGGAGTAAAAAAAACACTAAAACCAGCTCCCTCTCTCTGGGAGTAGTCCTTGGCCACTAGTTTGAGCTTGTATTTCCTTAAGTATCCATCTACTCTAATTTTATTATTATACAATCAATTGTAACCAATGGAATTTCATCCCTTGGGTAAAATCACAAGAACCTATATGCCATGACTATCTAGAGTCATCATCTCCTCTTACAAAAATTATATACAAGCCTCACTATACTCAAAAGAGAGAGCCTCTTTGAAATATCTAGGTTCATCATAAGTACTCAATAAAGTAAATAAACAATATAAATTTGGTGGGATATACCTATTAAATAGATTATGTTGTCTTATGTATTTCCTTAAGGGAGGAGTAAGGGGCTTTGGTGTTCTTATATATTCTCATCTTGTATATCCTTATCTAAGATATTATTTGAACAATATTATTCCTTTCCATCCTTTGATCCATCAATTTGTTCTTACACATGTTCATATTCCCACTTCTTAACCTTAGTATCAAAATATATTATTTTATATCCTTCTTTTTTCTTTGGTTCAAGAATTGGAAAGTCTCTAAATTCATTGAAAATAACATCTCTCAGACTAAATTATTTTTTGGGTTAGTGAATTATAAATGTTACAAATTTTAATGGCATCCTACAAAGATGCATTATTGAGGTTTTGAATCTAATTTATATCAATTTTCTTGAAATACATAAAAATAAGCTTCACAAACAAATACCCTTAAATGTAAAATATAAGGTTTTCACCTATCCACACTTCATAAGGTGTTTTTGTCAACAAGAGAAAAATAAGGATATTTACTGATCAAATAACAAATAGTACTCACAACCTCTACCCACAAGTACCAATCCAACTATATACCACTCAATATACTTTTATATCTTTCCATTATGTTTTTATATTCATCCTTTTTGCAACCCTATTCTATTATTGTGTGTACGGGGTTATATTTTATCAAAAAACATGTTTATGATTGAAAAAATATCAAATTCCCCAAAATAATATTCAACACCATTATTAGATCTCAAGACCCTTATCTTATAATATATTTTCTTTGTAGTTAAGACTTCAAATTATTTAAACTTAGTGAGAACTTTATATTTAACACATAAAATAAATCTAGGTGTATCTAATGGAATCATCAATATATGAAACAAAATATTGGGATTTTCTTATTGAAGCCACATCCAATGGTCCAAACACATTTGAATCAATGATTTCTAATAGTTTCTTTTCCTTATAACTTATATGAGGTAAAATATTATATTTACCAAACATAAAACTCTTACAAAAATTAAATTCTCATCAAAATAAGAAAAGTGTCAACCATATTTTTATTAATTAAGGTTCTATGAGTTTTTCCTTCAGTGTGATCAAAATGTTGGTGCCACAACATACATGTGTTTTTATTTTTTCTAGTTACATTGAGGAATTATAAAATGTGGGAGCATTCAACCTAGACAAAGTCCCAACATGGGATCCTTTTGTTACCACCAAAATCCCTATTACCAAACCACAACTAGAATAGTCAAATGTCACACTAACTCTAAAATTATTCAACTTGAATACAAAAATTTAAATTCTCACAAGTCCTAGAATATGAAAAATATTATCAAGGAATGTAATTCTCACATCATAGAAAAGATAACTATTCCTTTCATTTACTAAAAATATGATGGGTAGTATTATCACCAAGTAAAACCTCTCCTCCATCATTATCCTTGAAAGATGAAAGACATTCCTTATGAGGATTCATATGGTAGGAGTGGCCTAAATTGATGAGATAATAAAAATAACTAATAGTGTTAGTAGAAATAAATAAAGAATCAATATCACTATCACTAAAAATATTCTCTATGGATGAATCATATAATTATTTGTTTCTATGTTTTGATTATATTGGAATAACAAGTTTTGAAGGGACCTGAAACCCTTTACATCACATTGGAGAAAAATGTTGCTAAAAGAGAAATACATTGAAGCATAAGCATCAACAAAAATCAAACCAACAACCTAAAAACAATGATCCAACACCAAGGAAACATGAACAAAAAAAAGAGAAAGAAAAATAGAAACTATTTCACTTTTTTAAGGTGTTGGCCACCTTGATCTCCTGTTTGTAGTGTAGATTAACCATGTCCATTAATTATTTCTTTTCTTCATCAAAGGTCTTCCTAAGGTTCCCCCTAGTTTTGGTGCATGAGCCTTTGGCCTCTTCTTTGGCCTTCTTCTTCCTCTTACCTTTGGAAGATTGGTCCTTCTTTATCATCTCAAAAAAATACAACTAATCCTCCCTAAGCTGACTAACCTTACTGAACAAAACTTTTAGGGACTCCACACTATTCTTTGTTGGAAACACAAGGGAAGACAACTAAGAGGGGGGGTGAATCATTTGTCACATAAATTATACTTATTAAACTTATTCTCATATTTGATAATTAAACATGAAAGAAAAAACCATCACCACATCAAAAACACACATAACACCAAGATTTTTGTGTGGAAATCCTGTTAGGGGAAAAACCATGGTGGAGGTTAATCCACAAGTGTATACTCTATTAAAATTATAGTAAATAAGGAATGCACATGCATTCAAGCACATTGCCTAGAGCTCACTACTCAAATACAAAAAGGCTTACTACCCAAAGGAAGACACACTATCTTACAGTCACATTCAGATTAAATCCATCTAAGAGATTTTTAACTGAGAAGATAGCATCTGCTAATGCTTGATTATAGTTTCAGTTAAGCACATGAACACTCTTTCCTCTAATCACTCTTCTTCACACTTTACTTCTTCCTTCGAAAGATCTGAACTTTATTCACACATAGAACTCACACTTCGTACATATTACATGTCACAGTTGATGTAAAAAATTGCTCATATATATCCACAACCAAGAATAACATCATCTACATGTCGACTTCAATAAAATATAAAATGAATACAAACTGTTGGCCCAAAACATAAATAATTATCAATGTGAATAAACCAATGTTGGCCACAACATAGTGAGGACCCAAAACAACATCCTCAAACATGAAACATCTTCAATAATTATTCCTCAAAGATCCACAACACAATACAATCACTCTATCGGCCATGAACATGAAAAACATGAATACGCAAAATAAAATCACCAATCACGAGGATAATGATCAATGCAGACGTACAAAATAGATAGAGCACGATATAGAAAAAATACACAAGAATCATGGATCACCAGAGAAGTATCTGTGACAACTGAACTTACTATAAATACGTCACCTGCTTTTAGGAACACCAACCGAAGCAACATAATAACTATCAGAACACAGATACTCATAACTAGATCAAACCTTCATGAAGATATCTGAAACTTAACATGGATAAACTAGATATACTCGACAAAAAACCATTTAATACACTACCTTTGATCATCAACATACTGAACTTCACTTCACCACTGATAACTTGCAACTTATTTTATTACAATTTTCTCAATATCCTCGGCATATACATCCTCTAATTCATTAATTCCAATAGTGTTGACATCAATGAAAACCACATATCAACAACATCCAACAATCTCCCCCTTTGGAATTGATGGCAACACATGATGTGAAAAAAACACCATCAACACAACTTTCTCTTAGAGCTTTCTCCCCCTTAGATTTTGACTCTTCTCCCCAGATAGTTCATAGCCTTTTTCACATGACTCTTCTCCCCCTTTGACATTAATGACAAAGATAATGTGTATCTTTCTCCACACAAGCTTTGAACCACATTTATGAACATCTGACTACTCCCCCTGAGTAGCAGACACCACAAAATCAATCTAGATCAAGATATGACTATGAAATACACAGAATGATGCAAGTCAATGCACCTTAGTTCTGATTAGGAGGGGTAATCAACCCTAGCTTCCCTCTAAGATACTCAAAATTATCCTTAGGCAAGGGCTTGGTAAAGATATTTGTAATATTTTCCTTAGCAGGCACATACTCCAGTTTGACTTCCTTCTCAATCACCTTCTCTCTCAAAAAAAGAAACTTGATAGATATATGCTTGGTTTTTGAATGTAGCACCAGATTCTTAGAAATTTTAATAGCACTTGAATTATCATAGAATATAGCAATAGGTTCATCACACACAACTCTGATATCTTTCAACATTTGCTTCATCCATAATAATTGAGTACAATCATTAGCAACAATAATGTATTTTGCCTCTACAATAGATAAAGAAATGGTATTTTTCTTCTTACTTAACCATGAAATCAACTTCTTTCCCAAGAAAAATGAACCACCACTAGTACTCTTTCTGTCATTCACATCTCCTTCCCAATCAGCATCAGTAAAAGCACTCAAAGTAAAATCTTCTTTAGGATACCATAGGCCAAAATCAACTGTCCCCTTCAAGTATCAAAAAATCCTCTTCACAACAGTCACATGAGATTCCTTAGGATCAATTTGAAATATTGCAACAATGCATATGATAGACATGATATCAGGTCTAGTTTGAGTAAAATACAACAATCCACCAATCATGGATCTATATCTAGTCTGATTTATCTCAGGAGAATCATCATCTTGTGTCAAATTACATCCGGTCACCATAGGTGTACCAACTGGCTTTGAATTTTCCATACCAAACTTCTTTAGCAGTTCTTTCACATACTTGGACTGAGATATAAAAATCCCTTTATCTAACTAAGTAATTTGCAATCCCAAAAAGAATTTCATTTCTCCAATCATAGACATCTCAAACTCACTCTGCATCTCATTAGAAAACTTCATGCACAAACTATTATCTCCTTAAAAAATGATATCATCAACAAAGACTTCAACAATCAAATCTTTATCATGATCAATCTTGAAATACAAATTACTATCAACAGTACCTTTATTAAATCCAAGCTTCAACAAATAATTATCCAATCTGACATACCATGTTCTTGGGGCTTGTTTAAGTGCATAAAATGCTTTCTTCAACCGACAAAGCATATCTTCCTGATCAGTTAATTAAAATCCACCAGGTTGCTCAATATACACTTCTTCTTCCAATTCACCATTTAGAAATGCTGACTTGACATCCATCTGATAAACCTTGAAGTTTTTGTAAGCAACATAAGCAAAAAATAGTCTCATAGATTCAATCCTAGCAATAGGGGAAAAAGTTTCTTCAAAGTCAATTCCTTCCATTTGAGAGTATCCTTTACACACCAATCTTTCTTTGTTTCTAACAACTTCACCTTGCTCTTTTAGTTTGTTTCGAAAGACCCATTTAGTTCCAATTACATTTTTGTCCTTAGGTCTAGGAACAAGAATCCATGTATCATTCTTCTCAATTTTTTGTAGCTCTTCTTTCATTGCTTCCATCCAATGTTCATCTTTGCATGCTTCATTTACACTATTTGGCTCAGCCTTTGATATCAAACAATATTCTTCTGCAATTCTTCTCCTAGTTTGAACACCTTTGTTCTTATCACCTATAATATAATCTTCTGAATGATTCAATCTTACATACCTTGGAGTCTTAGGATGTTCTTGAACTTCAGGCTCTTGTAATATCACTTTTGTACTTTCACTAGTTCCTTCCTCTTGACTTTCTTGATTACCGAAATGATTTGAGCTTGATTAGTCTTAACTAAACTAACATTTTGATCATTTGAATCATATCCATAGGTTCTAGATGGTCTAACTATGTCTTCATCAACATTGAAATTATCACTTTCAACTACTTTCCTCAATCTCTTATTGAAGCACCGGTAGGATTTACTTTTAGTAGAGTAACCAAGAAATATTCCTTCATCACTCCTAGCATCAAAATTTCCTATATCTTCATCTCTTTTGATATAACATTTACCCCCAATTTTTTTGAAGTATCTAACAATAGGCTTATGACCAAACCATAGCTCATAAGGGGTCTTACCAATATCACCTTTGACATATACCCAGTTGAGAGTATAAACAATAGTACTCACAACTTCTCTCTAGTAGATATGTGGGACATTTCCTTCCAGCATCATAGTCCTAGCAACATCTAGAATTGTCTCGTTCTTCCTTTCCACAACTTTATTTTGCTAAGGGGTCCATGGGGTAGATAATTGTCTATTTATCACATGCTCTTCAAAAGAGGAAATAAACTCACCAGAAATGAATTCACCACCTCTATCTGATCTTAGAAATTTAATCTAAGAACTTGTCTCTGTCTCAACCTTAGCCTTAAAAATCTTGAATTGCTCTAGAGATTCAGATTTTTTCCTTAAGAAATAAACCCTTATCAATCTAGAATAATCATCAATGAGTAACATGAAATACTTGTCTCCTTATAAAATTTTGACTCTAGAAGGACCACACAAATCAGTATGCACAAGCTCCAATACTTCATTTGAACAATGTTGTTTGCTTTGAAACAAAACTCTAGTTTTCTTCCCTAATTGACATTCCTTACATATGGTATTAGTAGGATTTACCAACTTAGGAAGATCTCTCATAGCCTAAGTAGAACTTATCTTGATAATATTATCAAAGTTTACATGACACAAACTCCTATGCCACAACCAACTTTCATCAACTTGAGCAATTAGACAAATTTTACTAGCAACACTCAAGTGAAAGATATTACCTTTTATTTTTGTACCTGATGCAATCATATTTCTAGAACACCTCAATATTCTACATTTTCCATCCTTGAATTGAATATTGTATTCCTTTTCAACCATCTGTCCAACACTTAAAATATTATGCTTCAAACCTTCCACGTATAAAACATCATTAGTATTATGCTTACCATCTAAAGAAATGGATCCTCTGCTATGGATTACACCATCTTTATCATCACCAAATCTTATAACACCACCATCATACTTTTCCAGACTTACAAATTTACTTTTATCACCTATCATGTGATGAGAGCATCCATTGTCAATCGTGTATTCATCCTTTTTCTTCAACTCTAACAGCTAGAGCTTTCTCCACATTCATGCAACTAGTAAATTTAGTAGGTACAGGATTACTTTCCTTGATAGCAATAAATACAAACTCATCCTCACTTAAATTTCCTTTATCAAATTCATCATCTGTCACACCTTCATCAACAAAAAAATAACACTTTCTTTGGAATCTAGGCTTGTTAGGTCTTGGATTAGGAACTCTTTCTGGACACCTTGAGGAAAAATGACCTATCTTATTAGATGAAAAAAATTTAAGAGGCAATTTCCCTTTGTACTTACCTTCTCCTTTGGGTACCCTTTTGACAAGAAGTGCTTCAAGCTCATCTAGTTTTCTCTCTTCTTCTTCAATCTCTCTCATTTCCTGCTCATACTTGGAAAAGTTTCTATAGGAAATTTCTCCTAGATCATATCTCTACTTATCTTTTTCAAAGGTATTAGCTTTGAATGTAGATTATATCTTAGGAAGAGCATCACCACGCTCACTTAACTCAAAAGCAACAAGCTTACCAATCAACATGTCTCTGGTTACATTTGTCACAGTCCAAATCTCCTCAATAACAACAACTTTGTGCTTGTATGTAGTAGGAAAGGATTTGAGCACTTTAGCAACAATCTCTGATTCTTCCAATGTTACACTAGCACATCTAATATTACACACTAGTTCATTCACTCTCTGCATAGAAGAAGTGATGTTCTCATCTTCACCCATTTTCAATGTTTCATATTTCCCTTTCAAACTCTGCAGCTTAGCAATATTCACATGGGCATCACCTTCATACAAAGTTTCCAACTTTTTCTAAATCTCATAATCAGTCTTCTAATCCATCACATTTATCATCTTGGAATCAGTCAGAGCACTCAACAATGCTTCCTTAGCCCTGATATTGTACTCAACATCTTTGATCTCACCTGTAGTAGAAGGACCATTATGTGGGATGATATATCTATCCTTTTTAATGTTCCAATAAGGTTCACCAATGCATCTCAGATGGAACTCCATTCGAGTCTTCCACAGTGAATAATTTGTTCCATCAAATCTCGAACTATCCTTCTTATATGTCACCATCCTCGATCACCTCAAGCTATTAAAATTCTTGAGAGGAACCTTCTCTGATACCAATTCTTGGCAACACAAGGGAAAACAATTGAGAGAGGGGGGTGAATCAGTTGTCACATAAATTATACTTATTAAACTTATTATTGGATCTAATAATTAAACATGAAAGAAAAAACCATCACCACATCAGAAGCACACATAACACCAAGATTTTTGCATGGAAACCTTGTTAGGGGAAAAACCATGGTGGAGGTTAATCCACAAGTTTACACTCTGTTAAAAGTATAGTAAATAGGGAATGCACATGCATTCAGGCACACTGCCTAGAGCTCACTACTCAAATACAAAAAAGGCTTACTGCCCAAATGAAGACACACTGTCTTATAGTCACATTCAGATTAAATCCATCCAAAATATTTTGAACTAAGAAGATATCATCTGCCAATGCCTTATTACAGTTCTGGTTAAGCACATGAACACTCTTTCTTCTGCTCACTCTTATTCACACTTTACTTCTTCCTTCAAAAGATCTAAAACGTCTTCAAACATATTACTCGCACTCCTCACATCTCACATGTCACAATTGATGTAAACAATCACTCATATATATCCACAAACAAGAATAACATCATCTACATGTCGACTTCAATAAAATATAAAATGAATACAAATTATCGGCCCAAAACATAAATAATTATCAATGTGAATCAACCAATATCAGCCACAACATAGTGAGGACCCAAAACAACATCCTCAAACATGAAACATCTTCAATAATTATTCCTCGAAGATCCACAACAAGCTACAATCACCTTGTCAGCCATGAACATGAAAAACATGAACATGTAAAAGAAAATCACCAATCACGAGCATAATGATCAATGGGGACGCACAACACAGATAGAGAATCATATAGAAAACATCCACACAAATCATGAATCACTAGAGAAGCATCGAGGACGACTGAACTTGCTAGAATTATATCACACACTTTGAGGAACACCAACTGAAGCAAAATAAAAACTGTCAGAACAAAGATACTCATAACTCGATCAAATATTCATGTGGATCTCTGAAACTTAATGTGGATAAACTAGATATACTCAAAAACAAACCCTTTAAACCACAACCTTTGATCGTCAACATACTGAGCTGGCCAACATACTGAACTTCACCTCACCATTAACAACCTGCAACTTATTTTATTACAATTTTCTCAATATCCTTGACATATACAACCTCTAATGTATTAATTCCAATAGTGTTGACATCAATGACGACCACATATCAGAAACATCCAACATTCTTAACTGAGCTATGACTAGCCTACAATAATTTCATGATATATTCATTTGTTTCCTTAATCCTTCCCTCCATATCACCAAGGCGGTTCTCACATTGGGTTTTGAATTCAACAAAAGAGAATTCTAAATCAACCATCCTCTCAATTAGATTGTACAAAGAGGAGCCCTTCGACTAGTTTAACATATTCTCCTTCAAACCCCTGATCTTAATATTTACCTTATTAAATTCTTGCAAAACCCACCTGGCAAGTTTAAAAGTGCACAGGGCCCACGAACGAGCCATATCCAAAAGCTCAAACATGGAATTATTGTCCTCTCTTCACTTGTTTCTATGTTTCTTCTTCACTTTCCCTTTCTTTCCATAGTTCCAACACTTTACTTTTCTCTTCCTTGGGGTTTTGGATTGACCTCTTCATTTGGATCTCCTTTTATTTTTTCCTATCCTCATAAGACTTTCTTTTATTCTTAGGCCCTCCCCAATCATGTAGGGCATCTCATTTAAAAATGCTAGCAATGATCCCATCCATCTTTAATTTTCATCACCACCATTGATGACAATAATTAAATTTTCCCAATAATTAGGTAAAGAGTAAATTAACAAGATACAATTATTTTCTTCTATCTTAAAACATCAACAAAAAAATTTGAATCTTAATAAAATTAAAAGTATTTAAATTAGTTTCAATAGAATCACCATCTTTGATTTTCAAAGAATATAACCATATTTTGAGATACAATTTAATTGTTAAACATTTAGTTTGATAAAAATCACCTATCCTCTTCCACAACTTGTTTATAGTGGCCTCTTTGAATACATTCAAGAGGATGAAATTTATAAGAGATAACTAAATGATTCATTGTGATTTCTTGTCCAACTTTAATCAATCTTCATCAAATATTGTATATGATTTTTTATTTACGACCAACACCTGATCTCTTTCTTCCAAAATATCTTCCATCTATAGCTTCCACACATCATACTAAAAACCATTGAATTTCTTAATATCTAAATGATAGGTAGAGTTATGGTTTTCAATACCTCATCGATCTAAAAAACTCACTTAACATGAAAGATCCCATTATAGAAAAAAACATTCAACACTTCAAGAAAATCACCCCCTTTTGTACATAATGAATCTCTAATACCAAATGCCAAATTAGGGAAGAAATATTGCAATAATCTTTTTAAATAAGTATGTAAATATGATTTTTATTTATCCAACACTAGATTAGCTATAATATATTATGTTATTGTTTGAAATTAGTAATTAAAAACTTAGAAAACCATAAAGTTGCAACATATAACATTGAATGTATGTGGAGAAACTCTTTTCGAGAAAAAATACAATATCAAGGAGAGGCTCAAGGATTTATTAATCTTTAAGAATTAAATACATATGTAACACTTTGATAGAATTTTGAAGAAATCACATAACAAAACTAATTATCTCATGCCTCCAATTTATAGAGAAATAACAAAGGAATACCATAAATGGTTCCCAAAAATAATGTGCCATCAAGCCATGGTAAAAGAAAAAAATCCACATCTAAAATGAATAAGATATTCTAACAATAGTAAAATTAACTCCCAATAAGTTTAAAATAATAGCTTTTCCATAGGGGTATGTAGAAGATTTCCAAATAAAAAAAATTAAAAAGGGAAGAAAAAAAATATATACATTTGGAAATTATGCATCAATAATGGTGATGAGAGGTGCAAGATTAGATTTGGTGTCCCATGCCTAACTAAAGAAGATGACATCTCAAATCCATTTGGAAACTAATGTACAAAATGTTCCAAAGATGTTGTGGATATAATTGCTGAATTATTTGCATCAATGATGAAAACTAAGTCTTTCAGTGTGTCTTCAATATCTTGAATATGAGATTCTACAAACATGTGATGTAGGTTAGATAAGTAGATATCACAATTATCAAGAAAAAAGTATGATCCTATAGAAGGGTATTTGTAAAAGCATGTGAAAAAAGAAAAGTGAAGGTGGAATCTCGATGCATGTCATGTGGCTATGTTTCTCATCTTATGATATTTCCACATTAGACGTATGGACAAGTGTAGGAGGGCCACCAATATTTGTCTCGCTAGTATCCACATGTGCAATTTTTTCAATGAAAGCATCACTTTTAGATGGCGATTCAAGATATCTGTAGAACTATTAAAGGATGGTATAAGTAGTGAAAGAGCACTATGTACAATGCATGATATTCTCAAAAATATTAAATCCAAGGATTCTAATGATTTGTTGATTGTTTGAAAACCATTTATCTATTTTATGGATGCCACTCGATTTAGGAGAAATACCACATAGATAAGGTAATATACAATGTATGCAACAATGATTTTTGAGCCCTTCATTTTAGGAAAAATAGTTTAAAGAGTCCAAAGTATTAGGAAAGATGTTTACAATGTTTACAACATATGATGAAATCTCATATCAACCAAATAGAAGACCAATTTATAACCCATCTTAAAATATTAGAAGGGACCATTATAAAATATAAGTACATAATAAAATAACACTTAAAAAAATTTCTAGATAACCTCAAATATAGACTCATAAATTCTCAAAATTACAATAGCTCATAAAACCTATGAGAGACTTCAATTTTTTTACAACTACAATTTGCACATTTTCTTAAAGCATATGGTCTCACTCTGCATGCTTGGGCTAATTGTTTTAGTATTTTCCCACAATTATTTAATTTGGATGAATTAACAAACATCTATAGGGTTTTCATTCCTTTCAAATGTAATGGTGCTATAAAATTTTGTTTTTTTCAAAATTATCTTGAAGATTGTGTTGTTCACGAAATTATAAAAATATATGCAACCAAAAATGAAAAATCTTGACTTTAGAGGTGTCCAATATTGATAAAATGGAAGGAATGCCTTGATCTCTTGGCCACATTGGACATTATGGTTGGTTGTGATATAACCTAATAATCACCAAAATAAATATTTAATAGGGATCTAATCAATGATTATATGATCCAATCAAGACTTAGGTGAATGAATAAAGTTTCAAGAGAAAAAAACACAGCTTGACAACAAGGCTTGTAATATGAAAAATGAATGTTATTCCAAAATAGAGATTTAAAATAATTACCTCAACCACCAAATAAATAGATGAAGCACATACAAAAAGGCTTCAATAAATACACAAAATTCTTTGATACTATGTAACATTTCATGGGAATCCAATTAACAAGAAAAGTTACAATAGAAAAAAGCATAAAGATAACAAGGGTTACAATATGAAAAATATGAGATAATCCAAGATAGTGGATTACAATAATCAAATCAACAATCCAATGGAAAAATAAAGTACATATAAATAGGCCTCAATATATACACAAGATGATTTAATACCATGTAAGATTTGAGGGGAATCCAATCAATGAGTGCACAATCCAATCAAGATTTAGGTCAATGAAGAAAATTATAATAGAAAAAAATCACAAAGATAAAAAAGGTTACAATATGCAAAATGAACTCAACTATTCCAAAATAGAGGATTGAAATAATTAGCTCAACCATCAAATAAATGGATGACTTGTACATTTAAATAAGACTCTTGGATGCATGACTAAATGAGATAAAATTTCCAAGAGATCACAAGTGAGCACTCAAATTTTGCCAATCAAGAGATGAGCTATCTTTGTATAACTAAGGCAAAGGTGGAATTGACTAAATAGATATGACACCTAAATTTCATCAATGAAGGGTTGTTGAGGAAATATTTTTATTTTATGACTGTAAGTCAATGTCTACATGTCATTATTAGCCACGTAGGTGAGGATGAATAAATTATCCTACTACTCCAAGTAAAATTATTAAGTTGCAATATCACACTTAGGATAAATTATAATCATATGTGAAGTATGAATATTATACCAACAATATCTAATGGAACCTTAGACACTTCTTGTTGTTTGATTTTATTTCATGGATTTATATAAATAAATGTTTATGGTCTTATGAATAAGATTCAACCCCTAATAACATGTCTTGATAAAACTCAATGTTTGGATAAGTCAACTCTACGTGAAAGAATAATATATAAGAGAATGCTTATGTTTTTTTCACAAAGTTTATTCAATTTAAGGAGATAAATATGGACACACCAAGAAAACAAACTATAACACATTAAATGTGAATTTTAAAGGTTTAAGCTATAAAATTTCCAAAATAAATTGAAGAAAAGAAAAAACACTAGTAGATAAAAAAATTAAATGAACTCATGTTTCTGCATAAGGAAATGCACTCAATTACTCAAGAAAATATTTTTTGTTAGTCCTTACAATATTTGATGAGATTGAATATTGAATATAGGTAATGTAGTAGAATTGGAAGAGAAAAATAACTCCTTGCATTAATAATAAATAAAGAGCTAAATATTCTCCTTAGACGATTGAAAATGAATACAATAAAGAAATATATAGTAAATTACCTAACCAAGTCAACTATTAGGAAATTTGCACAATATATGGTTATACTATTCATAGCAAAAATGTTGGAAATAGGATGCCATTTAATTTCAATCCTAAAACATTATTTATTTCATGAATCTCCTAAGTCCCTACAATGTGTTTATCAACACTAGGATTTGGAAGGAATTAATATTTGATGAAAACATCATGTTAATTGTCATTTGTATGTTATTCTAAATGTGGGGATGCCTTGGAATGGGATCCTAGAATATAGGAGCACATGGGCACACACATGGGAGGTGACACTCACCTTGAGTTCAGTTAACTGGATGGTAAATTGAGTACACTTCATAAATATATCCTAGGTTCCTACAAAATAGGGATTTTGATTTATGCATGTTGAGTACCTATAAAATAGGGTTTGAAGTTTAGTTAAAGTTTAGTTGAAGTTAAATTCAGTTCAGTTGAAGTTCAATTTAGTTCAGTTCAGTTCAGTTCAGTTCAATTCAATTCAGTTCAGTTCAGTTCAGTTCAATTCGATTCAATTCAATTCAGTTCAGTTCAATTCAATTCAATTCAGTTCAGTTCAATTCAGTTTAGTTCAGTTATCTTCAGTTAGTTTTAGTTGAATTCTAATTGACTTCAATTAACTTGGAATACATGGCTACTAACTTGATTTGGATGAAAGATAACAGGAACTACCTTTAGTTAACAGGGGGTGACCATTCTTGCATGAATGGTGCTGAGAAATGTTTTAGCTAGCAAGAAATATCTTCGACCCACTTTGGGCACCCAAGTTGGCTTCTTGGAGTTATCTCCTTTGCATGTTGAGATATTTTTGAAGGCTTAGTTAAGTGGGGCCCTCTTTTGGGCTCAAACTTTGAGGATGAAGCCTTAAGATATTTACAGGATAAAGGTTGAGTTATGACTTCAGTTTGGAACACCCAAATGGATGAAGGAGATGGTTTGACATTGTTCTTCATGACACAACTCCACTTGCATGAGATAGACATACCTTTAAGGGTTAGGGCTTGAGCATTGTTATTGTAACTCATTTGGAGTTTACAATGTTGATTAAAATTCTACAAGTTGTAGAGAGATTTTGTGAGTTTTATTTGCAAGTTGTGAAGAAGTTTGGTGAAGGCAAAAGAGACATTCTCAAGCAAGAATTGAAGCTATTGTAATCTACTTCAAGGATTGAATAATAGATAAATTCTTGGTGGATTTTTCTACCCGAAACGGTTTTCTCCACGGTACATGATTGTGTAACCTTTATAATATCCTATCTACTTCTTCTATCAACTTCTGTCTACATTCTACAAACAGTAAAATGGATTAATTAGATAATCTCCCACAAAGAATCTATAACAAAGGAAAAGCATATTTAGATCAACAATATTAAAGTTTTACAAGGTATTAAGCTACTAAAAGACCTCAATTTTCAACATGTGGTATCAAAGTTGAGGTTGGGTAGAGTATTGGGACACCTTTCTCTTAAAGATTGAAGGATTTATCAGATTAGTGGGAGCTTTTATTATTTTGGTTATTTGCTGATTTTAGAAATAAGTTTTGTTACAATGAATTCATGTTTAGATATTGAAAATTTCAATAGATCTAACTATGAAATGTGGAAATTAAAAATGAAAGATATTCTTGAAGAAAGAGATCAGTGGTTAGATGTTAATAATCAAAAAAATACACCTACAACTATTTTAGATGAGGATTGGGCTAAGTTAGATAAAAAGGCAAGAGGAAATATTAGATTATGTCTTGCTGATTTTGTTCTCTTAAATTTTTCAGATGAAAATACTGCATATAAATTGTGGAAGAGAATAAGTGATATTTATCAAACTAAAAGCCTCACAAATAAGTTGTATCTGAAAAGGTAGCTGTATTCATTAAAAATGAAAGATGGTGATTTTGTAGCACAACACTTAAATGCTTTTAATTTGATTCTCAGTCAGTTAGCATCTATAGATGTAAACCTAGAAGATGAGGATAAATGCATTTTATTACTTTTCTCCTTACCAGATTCTTGGGAAAATATAATTGTTGCAATCAGTGGAAATGTTGCAAATCCAAAGATTGAAAATATCATTCCTACTCTCCTATCAGAGGAGATGAGGAGGAAGTCTAAAACTAGCTCCCAAGATGCCTTGTTTGTTAGAGGTAGGCCTAAAGAGAAGGAATCTAAGGCAAACAAAAAAGGAAAGGGTAAGTCCAAAGGATGGTAAAAAACCCCTAGTAAGAGTAAGGTAAAGTGCTGGAATTGTGGAAAACCTGGACATATTAAAAAGGATTGTAAGAGTAAGAAAAAGGGTTTTTATACTTTTACAGAGAAATCCACGGATGACAGTAATGAAAAATTAGTCATTTCTTCTAATACTATTGTTGATAACTCTTGGCTTATTGATTCAGGTTTCTCCTATCATATGAATCCTAAGAAGGAGTGGTTCACTAAGTATACTACATATGATGGAGGGGATGTCTTGTTTGGAGACAACATTACAACAAAGGTTGTTGGAAAAGGAGAGGTAAAATTATGTTTCAGTGATGGTAGGGTTAAGACCCTAATGATGTTTTAAATATTCCAGGACTTGCTAGAAATATTCTTTCTATCTCTAGGTTCAATGATTCTGGAATGCATGTGACATTTGACAAAGGTGGTTGCTAAAGGATCTCAGATCGGGACTTTGTTTAAGTTGAATACCTCCAATGTACATATTTTATCAAATGTAACTGAAGTTGAAAATAGATGTATGCTATGGCACCATAGATTGGGCCATATAGGTGAAAAAGGTCTTAGGACCATTATTAATAAAAATTTGGTTGATGGTATTCCTAATTATAATATTGGCAAAAATGACTTTTGTGAGCATTGTGTGTTTGGAAAGAAATCTAGATCTAAATTTCCTAGTGGTAAAAATAGAGCTAAAGGATTCTTAGAGATTATTCACTCATATGTAATGGGCCTTGTGGATATTGACTCTATTGGAATATCTAGATACTATGTCACATTTATTGATGATGTCTCAAGATATACTTGGATATATTTTATGCATAGAAAATCTGATGTGTTTAATAAATTTAAGGAATTTAAGGGTTTGGTTGAGAAACAATCAAATCATAAGATAAAATTATTGAGATCAAATAATGGTGGTGAGTATTGTTCCAGGGAATTTGATGACTATTGTAAGCATGCAAGAATAGTGAGACATAAAAATACTCCATATACACCTCAACAAAACGGAGTAGCAGAAAGGATGAACCGAACCTTAATGGAAAGAGTTAGGAGAATGTTAAGTAGTGCTAAGCTAGATCAGTCCCTATGGACTGAGGCAGTATGTACTTCTTGTTATTTAATCAATAGATCCCCTAGTTCATCTATTGAAGATAAAAATCCTTATGAAATATGGTTAGGAAACAATCCTAGTGTTGCACATTTAAGGATCTTTGGTTGTGAGTCTTTTGTTCATGTGCCTCAAGTAAAGCGATCTAAATTAGATCCTAAAGCACTAAAATGCATATTCATAGGTTATGGTGAAAATTTAAAAGGGTACAATCTTTGGAATCCACTAACACAAAAAGTTTATTTATCTAGAGATGTGATTTTCAGGGAATTTAGAGCTTATTCAGGAGAAAAACCAAAGGAGAAGGATACTTCTCGAACAGTGCATTTTGAGATTGATAATCAGAAGCAACAAGATGCACATGTTGAAGAACAATTGGATGGATTGGAAGAGGAGAGTTCAGAGAGTTGTTGTGAAATAGAGGCTTAAGATGAGCATATTGAGGAACAAGTAGAAACCCCTCCGAGAAGATCCACAAGACAACGAAATCCCGTTGATAGGTACAACCCACCTAATTTTCATTGTATTTTTGCTTTAATGAGTACTAATGATGAACCCAGTTCTTACAGGGAAGATTTGTCTTCAGATGAACACAAGCTTTGGTCACAAGCTATGCATGAGGAAATGGAATCCTTAGAAACTTGTGACACATCGGATCTTGAGAGTTTTCCCAAAGGAATAAAGGCCATTGGTTGTAAATTGATCTTTAAAAAGAAGATTGGTGCAGATGGTAATCTCGAAAGGTACAAGGCTATATTAGTAGCCAAGGACTACTCTCAAAGAGAGGGAGTTGAATTTAATGAAATCTTTTCTCCCATTGCTAAACTTACTTCTATTAGATTCTTTTTGTTAATTGCTGATGCTTATAATTTTGAAATTAAACAAATGGATGTGAAAACTGCATTTTTACATGGGAATCTTGATGAGGAGATTTATATGAAGCAACTTGATGGTTTTGTTGTAAAAGAAAAGGAAGAATTGGTTTGTAGGTTAAAGAGATATTTATATGGATTGAAATAGTCACCCATAATGTGGTACCAAAAGTTTGATGCTTTCACATTGAATATTGGTTATGTTAGGAGTGAGGAAGATCATTGTGTGTACATAAAAATAATTGATGATCAGCTTTTAATTATTATCTTATATGTTGACGACATGTTATTTATAGGTAATAATAAGG
This sequence comes from Sequoiadendron giganteum, assembly GCA_007115665.2. Lineage (NCBI taxonomy): Eukaryota > Viridiplantae > Streptophyta > Pinopsida > Cupressales > Cupressaceae > Sequoiadendron > Sequoiadendron giganteum. Next base: position 861,561,012 of record CM021100.1, read on the forward strand.
TAATGATCAAAGAATTGAAAGCACAACTCTCGAGCACATTTGAGATGAAAGATTTAGGGGCTGCAAAATATATCCTTGGTATGGAGATTAGCAGAGATAGAGGTAACATAAGCTTTGCTTAAGTCAAAGAAATTATGTTGATACTATTTTGAAATGGTTTAACATGCAGGATAGTGAACCAATTAATATTCCTTTACCAATTGGCACAAAGTTAAGTTTAGACATGAGTCCTAAATCTGATTTTGATTATGAGGAAATGTCTAAAATCCGTATGCTAGTGCAATTGGTAGTTTAATGTATGCAATGGTCTGTACGAGACCAAATATAGCCCAAACAATGGGAGTTCTTAGTAGGTTTATATCTAACCCTGGTAAAGAAAATTGGACTTATGTTAAGAGGGTTTTTAGATATTTTCGAGGGACTTCTAATTACTATTTAGTTTATAATGGTTCTAATAACATTGATATTATGAATAGAGCATTGGACATACATGGTTTTGTTGATTCAGATTGGGTAGGAGATCTGGACAGTCAGAGGTTGACAAGTGGTTATGTGTATACTTTGTTTTGAGTAGCAGTTAGTTGGATGAGTAAGAGCTAGCCCACGGTTTCTCTTTCCACCACATAAGAAAAGTACATGGCTGCCACACATGCCTCTAAAGAGGCAGTTTGGTTACAGAGACTTGGGAAAGGTATTGGCTTTAATTGCAAGCAAGTTAAGCTTGAATGTGATAGTCACAGTGCTATTTGTTTAGCCAAAAATCCTATGTATCATGCTCGTACTAAACATGTAGATGTTCAGTATCACTTTGTGCAAGAAATGGTTGAAAGTGGAAAAGTATTAATTGAAAAAGTTGACACTTTAATTAATGTTGTAGATTATCTTATGAAGCTAGTTCCTACAGATAAGTTCTCATGGTGCAAGAAGGCCATTGGCCTTGAGTCTTGTATTTGATTTAAAATTATTATTCCTTGTATAGAATAATTGTAATGTATCATGTCAATGGGGAGAATGTTGGAAATAGGATGTCATTTAATTGCAATCCTAAAACATTATTTATTTCATGAATCTCCTAAGTCCCTGCAATGTGTTTATCAATAGTAGGATTAGGAAGGAATTAATATTTGATGAAATAATCATGTTAATTGAAATTTGTATGTTATTCTAAATGTTAGTAACATGTGGGGATTCCTTGGAATGGGATCCTACAAAATAGGAGCACATGGGCACACACATGGGAGATGACACTCACCTTGAGTTCAGTTAACTGGTTGGTAAATTGAGTACACTTCATAAATACATCCTAGGTTCCTAAAAAATAGGGATTTTGATTTATGCATGTTGAGTAACTATAAAATAGGGTTTGAAGTTCAGTTAAAGTTTAGTTGAAGTTTAGTTGAAGTTTAGTTGAATTTTAGTTGAAGTTTAGTCTAGTTCAGATGAAGTACAGTTCAATTCAACTCAGTTGAAGGTCAATTCAGTTCAGTTCAGTTGAAGTTCAGTTCAGTTCAGTTGAAGTTCAATTCAGTGCAATTATCTTCAGTTAGTTTTAGTTGAATTATAGTTGACTTCAGTTAACTTGGAATGCATGGCTACTAGCTTGAGTTGCATGACAGATAACTGGAAACACCTTCAATTAACAAGGGATGACCATTCTTGCATGAATGGTGTTGAAAAATGTTTCAGTTAACAAGAAATATCTTGGACCCACTTTGGGCGCCCAAGTTGGCTTCTTGGAATTATCTCCTTTGCATGTTGAGATATTTTTGAAGGCTTAGTTAAGTGGGGCCCTCTTTTGGGCACCAACTTTGAGGATGAAACCTTAAGATATTTTTTAGGATAAAGGTTGAGTTATGACTTTAGTTTGGTACACCCAAATGGATGAAGGAGATGGTTTGAAATTGTTCTTCATGACACAACTCCACTTGCATGAGATAGGCATACCTTTAAGGGTTAGGGCTTAAGCATTTTTATTGTAACATTTGGATTTTACAATGTTGATTAAAAGTCTATTTACCTCAAGCAAGTTGTAGAGAGATTTTGTGAGTTTTATTTGTAGGTTGTGAAGAAGTTTGGTGAAGGAAAAAGAGGCATTCTCAAAAAAGAATTGAATTTATTGCAATCTACTTCAAAGATTGAATAATAGATTAATTCTTGGTGGAGATTTTTACCCGAAAGGGTTTTCTCCGCGATACATGCTTGTGTAATATTTCTAATATCCTATCTACTTTTTCTATCAACTTCTATCTACATTCTACAAATAGTAAAATTGATTAATCAGATAATCACCCACAAAGAATTTGTAACAAAGGAAAACCATATTTAGATCAGCAATATTAAAGTTTAACAAGGTATTAAGCTACTAAAATACCTCAATTTTCAACAAAAAACACATCTTGACGAGGCCATCTAGTGATAATTAGATTATTATCTTGAAGTATTTTAAAATATGTCCATTCATATTTTTTAGAGATATAGAACTAAGTGTTTGAATACTCTATTTGTTCTCCAAATGTTCAAATAGTTTGAGTGAAAAGTAGCCTTTGATATTATGCATCCAATAAAGAGTAAATTTTCTAGAATAATTCTTCATAATGCACATCCTTTTCTTTAAAAAGTTGTACCAAGATTTTGGTATGTTCACACATATAAATATATTTCCAAAATTTTAGTGACACATTGCAAGGGAGACTAATGCTAAATAATATAAAGTATACAACATATCAAAATAACTAAACACATTATTGAAAAAATTTGTAGTTCCCATTCGCGATCGGTCTTGTTGATGGGTGTTTTTGCACACCGTCTCAACATAGGAAATGCATAGGTGCATCACCTCTCTTGAAAGGAAATATCCAACAAGCTTCTGAAAATTACCCCAAGGTCTCTCGGGTGTCAGGTCATGACTTGCATAGGATATCTCAATTGATGTTTGATGTGATCTTGCTGGTAATCACAGGGCAAACTTACAGAAGTTAGGATGGAAGGAAGTTGGATCTACAAATGGAGTTTTAAGATGGAAAGTTGCTTTACGTTCACTGCAGGTTCAAACAACAGTCTTGAACTCCATTTCTGATTCAAGATTTGGCTTTACAATGTGCAATGAACCTTAGCATATGTTACTTATAAAAAAGGGAAAGGAGAAGGAAGAGGGAAGGTTCTTGGATCTGCAACTACTAATGAACAGTGATCATGGAGGTCTCTATTGTGGACAACTTCCTTTAAACAAAATTTCACTTAACCAAAAATTTCATTGTTTCATGAAATCTATGTTATCTTCTAAGGACTGTAGATATTTTACCATTCATTTGCCATGTAAATGCATGAAAAAAGATAAAATTTTAAAGGTAGCTTTGAATTTAAATCCAAACTAACTTTACATAGCCATCTACCAATAACAAATAGCCACAATTTTGGACTAGGAAGGCATCTACATAGCAGAAAGCTTCATAACCATGGAAAAACATTATTAAATATACAAAATTTAACTAGAAGGAAATGGAACATCAGAGTAAATTTAACTAAATCATCTAACTATGAGAGAAGAATCATGAAACATGCAAAGAAACTCAGAAATCCACCAAAGTCAATGTATTTCTATTGAAATTTTTGCAGCATGTCATTACAGCAACTCAACTCTCTCTTGAAAATTAGAGGAAGTCCCCTATTTGTAATGTCCCTAAAGTAGAACATGTGGCCAATATTGATTTACATTTGTGTGACCAAGATTCACTATAAACTAGGGTTCTACCTACCCCCACAATATATTACATTTTAAAATACAATTTTGTGTTTTCCCTATTTTGTCTTTGAGTGGCAGCACTGTAGCGTTTTGTCTTCTTGCTAATTGCTCTTTTGTTGCATCTATTTTGTTAGAAACTCTTCATCAATAATAGGGTTTCCCTCTTGCTTCTTCAAGGCTGCATATTCCATGAACTTTAGAATCACTGGTTGGATTTTAACGACCTCTATGATCTCATATCACAATGCTTGGCAACTCCATTCTTTGGAATTCTCAATGAGCTTTTCCCAGTCTTCATCATACTTAGCAGCGTGGTCTCTAAATAGCTCCGACTGGGCAAAGGATCAGGAAAAAAAACTCATGAAATCAGTGGTAATATCGCCTGACATTCCATCTTTTATCCTCTTTTGGAAATGATGCTTAATCTTTTCTGGATTAACATGGATAGCAGAAACTTCGTAATATATCATTAGCTTCAAATACTAGCTATAATCCATCCAAACCTCCTTGGCCCAATCGATGTCTGGATTCACCTTTTCAAGCACCTGCTCCAATATTTATTTTTGGTTCTCAAAGTCTCACTTCCAGACATCCATCAGCTACTGTTCATCCTCTTTGAATGCAAACTCCTTCTCCCAAATCTTGGTTGGCAGCTTGAGGATAGCCTCAATCTTCATGTAGGGAGAATCATACTTCCTTGGGAAGTTAGTGAAAATTTTCCTGGTACCCTCAAGAGACTTTCATACATCTAGGAACTTGTTTGTTGTTCGAACAATGAGATTGATGCCCATGTTTCCAATATACAAGAATTGTCGGAACTAACTCTTCATAGTCATATCCAAGTTCTTTCTTCTCTCAATCTTGTCTATCTATTCCTTGGATAGAAATTTTTGCGAGGCGGAGGATGTGGTAGGTTTTTCTTTCGTCGATGATCATTTTTGAATTTAGGGTGTTAGATCAGCCACTTGTGCCTTAAGCTCTTCTTTTGAAACTTTATCCTGTTGGATTAGATGCACCACCGTGGCGACAGACTCTTGGAGGTGCTCCACCTTTTGGTCCCTAGTAGCTACTCCCAAGTTGATGGTAGATACGTTGTAGCTTATTCCCTATTCTCCCACCACCAGCGTAGCTATTTGTATTGCTCTAGATCCGAAGGCATCCATCGTGGCCTTTGATCTGATTTTTAGTTTCTTCTCCTTCTTGATATTGATTTGAGATCAAGTAAATATAGCCTCCAACCTTGTTTTCAAATCCTTAGGAGCAAGAGCTTTGTTCTCTAGTTGCTTTTCTATCCAATTAAGCATTGAGGACTTTTCCTTGGGTGATTCATGGTCACCTTCCTTTTCATCTTTTCTGATTTCAATCTCTTTACCATTAAGAGCCTCTTGCTCTATCCCCGTGTCCTCCTTTTGTTCATCATATTATTGTATGAATACTATGCATTTGATTGGGGATTTAGTGGGAAAACATTCATTAGGGTTGTCTTCCCCTTCAGGATCCTTTTCTTCTTTTTATTCATCATGCCCATGCTCCTCAGGTTGCTCGATCTCTGGATTCTTATGAGTTTCAACCTCTTCTTCAGGATTATCTTCTTCCTTATCTTCTTGCTCATTATGAGGGAGTTCCTCTTCATCATTCCTAGGGCTATTGTCACATTCTTCTATTGGAGATTTATTTCCCTCTATCTCTATGCAATAATCCTCTCTTTAATGATAGGCTTCTTTTTAGCCTTCTTTTCCTCAATTTACCTAAGCTACTTGGAAAACTTCGCATCAAGCTCAGGGTCAAAGGTCTCTTCAATAATATTGGCATTTATACCCTCACCATCATCAATAAAGGACTCATAGACTACCTCATAAATTAATCGATGCTCATAAATTGTGTGCTCATGGTAGTTGTCTACCTCTTCTTCTAACCTTTTAGCTACTTCCAGCTGTCGTCTTTCCAACTCCTTGAAAACTTGCATTGTGGCCTACATTTTGGGTGGCTTGGTAGGAGGAGGAGGAACTGGGAGATTGGTCATCACGTGGGAAATAGTAGCCCACACCCTTGGGTTTGCAAACATCCTCGAGAGTTCAAATGGCATATTCTGCATATATTTGGTGAAGGACTTTGGAGGGTGAGAATAGGCATTGTAGTTGTTGTAGTGGTTGTTGGAAGTGAAAAATATGGAGACATGGAAGATGAGGAAATTGGTGAGGTGGTAGCCATATATGAATCCACTAATATGAATTGTGTCACGGGAGAGGAAGAAACAAGGTGGATAGAGATATCCACCGTGGGCAGAGAGGTAGCAACTACTGCATGTGGGATAATTGGGTTGGTGGGAATAGCGGGAATGCTTGCAAAAGTAGATAAGATAGGTGGGGACTTTGGTTGATTAGTCTCCATTTTCTCTCCCTCATGAAGTGGATCTTCTTGAATCACAGGCAATTCGACAATGCTGCTTGATTTCTTATGTTTCTTGGAAGGTTCACCTTCTGAGGCCTTTCTAGCATACAATTTTGGATCAGACTGCTACTCATCAATCTCTTTCCTCTTCCTTGAAAGAGTGGGTGGGGGGACATTGAAGTTTCTTCATTTGATGCAGCAAGTACCTGACTATCAGATCCACTTAGCTCACTTTTGAGCCTCTCATATGTCAAGACGACCCCTTTTTGCTTCAATTGGGAAACTTTCCCATCAATCCATGTTTTTCGTTTGAGCCTCAATAGGCTTGGTGAGAATGTTGAGGTCATTGACCTCTTGCTCATCCCAATCAATCATTATCAGTGGTATATTGACAATGGCGTTATATCTCGGGTCAATCACAATTCTCTCCTCTTCCTCCAGTTGATCTAGTACCAGGAACAAGTTCACCCTGTTCATGAAGTATGTAATCATCCACATATATTTCCTTATTCACACTTCAAAGTCATCTTTACAATCGGCCCACAAATCTTCAATTCCATGAAGATGACCATACTCTTGTCCAATTGTGTTTCTAGCATGACCATATGGATCCATCCATGGTCGGGCTGTGGGACTTGAGGTGATATTCAGCCAAATCCCTCTTTGAATTTTGGGAACATTGGGAAGTATAAAGCTCATACATCCCTTTCGCGAGTGTAAGGGGATAAGGGATCCCCACTAGATGCTTGCTTCTTCGGAGGGCGTGAATGTGCCACAATTGCCAAGAAATTTCTAACAATATTATCTGGTCATTAGGATACCAGGGTAGCTTGTTTGGTTTTTCTAAGGACCCTTGGGCACAGATATAGGTGAACTTAGGATACTGGATGAACAAGAATGCATATTGCTTGAGAAAATATCGAGCACTATGGGAGACTCTTCTCTCAAAATCACCTCCGAGCAGCCGAATGAAGTACCCAATGAAGGCATCATTCACTATGTAGTAATCTTTCTTAAAGTTTTTGAACTGCAGTTGAGGGTATTTGTCATAAAACTTGAGCTCCCTGCCAAGTTCTTCATTTGGAGCTCTAAATAAACCATTGTAGTGCCTTCATTCGGCCAGTGAATATACTAGATAGGAATTCATATAGAACTTGGAGGTCTTTTTAACATTCATGAATTGTTCATGGAAGCAATCACTGATTATTCCTCCCTAGTAAAATGTAGTATCCTCTCCGTGAAGAATCTGCTCGATGAAATATACCATCCATTCCTGAAAGTAGGCCGCACTAGGGAGGCCCATTACTCTTCTCAACAGGATGACTAAATCGTAATAATCCTCAAAGAAATCATTGCGAAAGAGCTCCTGAGGAAATTTTGCAGCAATAACCCTTTTATGTTTGAGCCAATATTGATTTATGAGCTTTTTGCACCTCATGGGGTCCTCGTCCCACATTTCTTTGCACTCCTTGATAGTTGGTAGTTCCATCTCCTCGAAGACTGGGATATGGAAGGTCTTTGTTATTCTTGAGGCTGACATGTTAGCCAACACATTCCCATCTCGGTCAGCAATAGTTCTTGTTTCTGGATGATAAGCCTCTTTGCAAGCCATTACTAGTTTCAGAGCAACCAAAGTGGGAGGGAAACCGACAACCTTAGCTATCCCGCTGCTTCTGATCAATTTTGCATTATCTTTATTCGGGTTGATTCTCACCCTCTATGTGAAATCATCAATATTCACATGCCCAATATTGGTGTTAGAGATATCCTTCCACTTAGTAGCGATTCTATACTGCAACGGTGCCCATTGGAGCTAGTACTTCATTTGGTCTTTGTCCTCCTTCCCACGAGGAGCCTTGCCTGTTTTCTTTCCTTTGTCCTTTTCTGCAGCTGCCCTAGAGGTTCTTGCAACTGATTCCATATATTCTACACACTGAGACAAGGTGAGAACAATTAAGCATGAAGACACAAATATTAGCAAAAATCCCTACAAAACATAGTTAGATTGGATAATTCATCATTAAAAAATCTAACATTTAGTCAACATTATCATCAGTAGCTCTCTTGGAGGGATTTTGGATGGTCCGAGCCTAGGAGGCTAGACTTCTCTAGTCAGAATGTTGTTTGAAGGGCAAACAGGGTAGGGCAACCTGGATGGTTTCTCTTGACTTTAGTTTTAGATGATTTAAAATGCTCATGTGAGAGAGGGTCCAATTTGAGCACGTGGGTCAATGTTTGTTTCCATATTGGAAGGTTGGATTATCATTATGGAACCCAGGGCCATGGAGAGGGAAAGTTGTATGGTGTTAGCCATTTGGAATGACCTTTGAGAAATGACATTCTTGAGGCAGAGTTCTAGGGTTCAGAATCTGCCAGGCTGAATGATGACCGGTGAATTTTGCAACTATCATTTGAATGCATCGGGTCAAGGAAGCTAGAAATCCATTGGAGGATGGCCATGAGAAATGGTGGGCCATAGACGAAAGTTTGGTAGATCAGATCTGGGAATGGATTTTTCCTTTTGCTTGTTCGTTGAATTCTGATGGTGAGCGGGGAATCGGGGTCCGGAGACCGGAAGGTTGGTCCGAGCTTTTTGTTTGGGATGGCCGAAATGGGATGGATTCTTGACAGTAGAAATCCAGTAGTCAGGGCCCAACGAGGGTGAAGAATTGGCATTATTTGAATTTAGACAGTTTTGTTCATGCAATGCTAGGCAGTTCGGGGTTTGGGGGTCAGGAGGTAGTCCTATGATGGTCGTGAAGAATGATGAAATGGAAATGATGGTCCATAGATGGAGGTCTGAAAACTAGGACCCGATGGATGCTCGAATGTGTTCATTTTTTTTGGAAAATCCAACAGAGAGCAGAAGGACGAGATATGAGGCTCGGGCAAGCAGGGCAAGAACACCGTTCACGAGGACAAATGGGAGATAGCCTTCTGAAGGCGGAGTTTTGGAATCCAGAATCTGCAAGGCACTTTGTCATTGCAGAGTTATGTTTTGTTTGCTTTCCAATCAACGGGGAGAAGTCTCTGGCCTAGATGGTGTGGCCGCTCTTTACGAAGAATGGCACCCGGAAGATGGAATTTTGCGTTTCATTTTTAGGCATTACGAGGGATTTGATTACATTTTACATGGGTTTTGTAGAATATTTGTTCTTTTATCAATTTCATATAACTTCAACCCCTTTTACCCGTTACTCAAGCATTAAATTGTGAAAAATGCAATAGGTGATCGAAGGGTGAACATACCTCTCGAACCCAATGAATAAAGTTGGTGAATCCTCAAAGTTCACGAAATGGAAATAAGGGAGCTAGGCTCCGAAGGTCTGGAGGACACAAGCCAAAGGTCATCCAAAAGAGCAGATCCAACAAGGAAACCCGACAGGGCAAACTCGGAGAGCTGAGCTTGGAAGGTCCCTCGTTCGCTTGCAGAAGGCAAAGTGCCAAAGGAACTCCAGGAGGACACATAACTTAGCATAATTTGAGGGGGTGAAACATGGTCAACCTAAGATTAAACTTTAGAGGCACATTGACCATCTAGGACACCAAAATGGGGGCACACAAAATTATGTAGCGACAAAAAAACCCGACCAAGCAAGAGAAAGAGAGGGTTCCCATTCTGAGCGGGGCATGTGTGCTGAGGGAACAAAAAATGGTGAATCTTGTAGGGAGAATGCTCCCGAGCGTTTAAAGGATAAGTATTCATTCAGGACCCAAAATCTCTGGTTTCACAGACCAAGGGCTCATATCCAAAAGTGAACTAGGAGAACGAGATCCTTAGTTGAATCAAACCACAAAACATCTTAGAAGTGTGTGTGTAGTGAATTCATTCCTTCCCTCAGGAACAGTGACAAGAAGTGGCTAATCAAATGAGCAAGCTACATAAATCATCCAACCACCAAAAGTAACTTGGACATTGCCCCATTGTTAGTTAGGCATCCATAGCCTCGACAAAGTTGTCAATATGACCTCACAAATATTTCTCTACTATCGGTCGGGCGTCCATAGCCTCGATAGAGTTACCCGCACACCCATACAGTTGGTTGATTTCAAAACTTTCTTTCTTTCTTTATTTTGGATTTTCTTTCTGCACTTAATTAAACTGATCAACCATGTAAGAACTAAAGCCTATGATGGGTTTGAGAACCATAGTGGTCACTGGAGAGGACTTAATATTTTTCACTTACCCCATTATCATAACTACTATTGCACGACCCTTCGAAAATAATTAACATGCATTTTATGCAAGATTTGACATGAATGTAAATAGATTCAACCAAGGATCATGTTCTAGAACAAAGTTCAAATGAGGAAACCATCCTTTCTATGCAACTATCAGAGACAAATAGTCGAGAATGAATGTTTATCCAATAAACACTAAGATCAGGCAACAAAGTCAACCATTCATTGAATAGCATGACCACCACAATAGGAACAAAAAGCCTCTCATCACAAGAAAAAAATGGTCGGGAGACGAGAAAAATGAAGCAGCAAAAAATAACCGAACAAAAGAAAACCAAAGCAACCTATTCTAACCTACGTACAAATATTTACAGGAATAGCTCGAAATTAGCTCAGACTTGGAAGTAATGCTTTAAATGCTTCCCATTGATAGGAAGCGAGACATCTTCACCAATTAAAGTTTTCAAACTAAAAGCATTATCTCCCAGGATTTCAACTATCTGAAAGGGGCCAAGCCAAAGCTTTTTGAATTTGTTGTGTCCCCTTTTCTTTTCATGGGCCTTGTCCCAATATAGGACTAAATCAAAAATTTAGAAGGCCTTAATTTTGGCTCAGTGGTCGAACCATATTTTGACTACACCCTGATGTCTGGAAAAAATTTCTATTGCATCGTCACGTACTTCTTCTAAATCTAACAACTCAGCCAGGTGAGCTTCTCTATGGTCTTCTCCTTCATAAAAATCATTGATGAACTAGAGGGTGGGAGTTTTCAGGTGTATTGGAAAGACAAGCTCCAAGCCATTAACCAGATGGAATGGGAAATTGCCCAGGGCGGCCTTGTGATGAGTGTCATCCACCCAAAGGGTGAAATGAAGCTGGGTATGCCAATCCTTGGGGTTCCTTTCAAGCAACTTTTTAATCACGTTGATCAGATTTTTGTTGGTAGATTCTCCAAGGCCGTTGCCCTCAAGATAGTAATTGGATGAAAATTTGAGGGAAATGCCATAATCAAAAGGCCAGCTAGTGAATTTAAGCGAGGAGAAGGTTGGGCCATTATCAAATACCAATGCATAAGGGCAACCGAAGTGATTTAAAATAAAAATTTCAAGGAAATCAGTAACTACCTTTGTGGTACATTGCCTACATGCAATAGCTTCTGTCCATCTAGTATAGTAATCAGAGGTGATTAGAATGTACCTATGAACTACGGATGATGGTGGGCTTACCAGACCAATGAAGTCAAGACCCCATTGTGTGAACGTTCTTACCTCCAGGACCGGTTGCAGTGGGACAACAACATTTCGTTCTCTATTGATTGGGGTCTAGAAAACATGAAACGCGTGAACATGGTTATAAGCATACTTGAAGAATGTAGGCCAATAGTATCCTCCTCTCAAATTATGATGTGTGGTAGAAAGATCGGAACCATGACCCATGCCAAATTTTTCATGAAACTCCTTCAAGACCCGATCTACTTCATCTTTGTCAAGGCATCTCAAATAGATGCCCTCATGATTCCTTTTGTGCAATATGGCTCCTTGCAACATATAGTTGTTGCTCTTCAATCTAAGGGCATGTTTCTAAACTCCCTGCAAGCGGGGCAGACATCTGTGATTTAGCAAGCAGGATACTATGTTGTCATACCATTTTGCTGGAGAAACATCCTCCAGCTGGTACTGTTGAACGATAAGTTTAGGTCCAGATTCAGAAACTTCTTTAGCTATTATTCTGGTAAGGGCCTATCCTCTAACCAATTTCATTGGTTGAATTTCCCTATCATATTCCTACAATAGGGTTAGCCATTTGGCTATTCGTTCTCCTAACTCATTTTGCATGAGCAATGTCTTGAATACGAGATCGAGAACGATGGAAAATACTTTGTTCCTCAAGATGTAATGCCTAAATTTCTTGACTCCACGGAGTACAACATACACCTTCTTTTCAACATTGTGATATATGAGCTCAACATCCTTTAATGGGGAACTCATGAAGGCTATTGGGTGCTCATTCCCATCATTGTCTTTCTAAGTCAATATGTTGGCACACAAGTGGTCTGAAGAAAATGAATAAATATAAAATGACTTCAGATAGTTGAGGCTGACCAACATAGGTGCATCAACAATTGCTTTCTTGATCTCTTCAAAATCCTACTTGGCTTTTGGGATCCACTCAATTTTGGCATCTTTCTTTAACATAGCATTGAGTCGCTTGACAATTTCAACAAAGCTTGTGATGAATTTTCTAATGAAATTTATTTTCGCAAAGAAGGAATTTAACTCTTTCTTGTTGCCTAGAAGTTGAATCTTCATGATGGCCTAGATACATTCAAGGTCAATGGAAATTCTCTTTTCTGAGAGGACATGTCCCAAAAACTTTCCTTCAGTGACCCTAAAGATACACTTGTTTGGATTGAGGGACACCCCAAATTCTTGACATCTCTGAAAAATTTTGCACAAATCAGCAATATGATCACTTCATTGCTTTGAGAATATAGTCAAATCATCCATGTATATGATTATAAAATTTCCAATCAGATCCTTGAAGGTAATGTCCATTGCAGTTTGAAATGTAGTGTTGACATTGATGAGTCAAAACGACATTCGTCTGTAGGAAAAGGTGCCCCACTTGGTGGTGAATGTTGTTTTATGTCAATCTTTGTATTGCACCATAACTTGATTATAATCAAAGTACACATCCAAGAAATACATCATTTGAGAGCGATTAACTATCTGCAATACTTCATCCAATGACAACATAGGATAGTTATCCTTTTTTGAATCTCTATTTAGATTGCAAAAATCGACACACAACTTGATTTCTCTATTATTTTTTCTAACCAAAACCAAATTGTCCACCCACATAGAGTGCCTAACTTGGAAAATAATCTTGGTGGACAACATCTTCTACACTTCCTTATATATGATTGGTTCCATCAAAGCATTAACAGGACGTTGTCGTTGTTGAAATGGTCTGGCATCCAATCTAAGAAGGATGGTGTGAGTGATGATGGAGGTGTCGTATGTTTTTCAGGTCCTCATAGCTCCAAGAAATGGTGTTGGGGTACTTATTCAAAGCTTCCACTATACCCTTTCTTTCTTCTGGAGTGCACACCTTTCTAGTAAACACATTCTTTGCATCCTCGATTGTTCCAAGGTTATAGGTTTCACACTGGCCATTGATGGTGTCCTTTGCTTGCTAATCCTGTCCTCTGATCTAATCCAGGTGAAATATTCATTATAGTTGGACCATAACTCTTGGGATAGTGTCGGTCTTGATATTGATAACTCCCTCTATATCAAGTTCAACTTCCTCAGGCTCAACCTCATCAATTATTTGATTAGAAAACACATCCAAGCTGGTAATAAAATCCAAGATGTGTTTATCATCATTAAATACCTAAAAAATTGGCTACATTATCCAACACTGATGGAATGGAGGTGAGCTCAACAATAAAACTTTTGAGGCCGAACAATGATAATGGCTGCAAGGTGCTAGCCGCTTGTGCTAAGGCATTGTTAGTGTGATTTTGAGAGCATGGGATCAGCTAGATATTGAATGCATCTAGTCCTTCTAATAGGTCCCATACCTTATGCCTATAATTAGTGAGTCTTCATTGATAACAAGAATAGAGCTTTATGACTTGCTTTATGACCAACTCAGATTCCCTAAAGACTTGTAATGTTTTAACACCTTTCCTTAATGCCATGAGTAGCCCCAAGACCAATGCCTCATATTCTGCTACATTATTAGTGCAATAAAATTGAAGTCTATTGGCAGTGAAGTACGACATACCTTTGGGGCTGATTAGTTCAAAGCCCACTCCATCTCCATGCTTGGATTTGGATCCGTCAAAGTGCAGCATCTAGAACCCGGGAGAGTCCTTGATCTTGGAATTAACAGATCTAACCCTCTCTTCCGATGGTGGCCTCATTTCAGCAATCTTCTAAGGCTATGTGGATTCCAAACGTATCTAATGTGGTGGTGTTGACTTTACTTCCTCCCCTAGAGTGATTTTTCCTTTGATGTGCTCGATTTCGATTTGACATAAACAACATTCAAACTCTGAATGGGCAGCATTGTGTACCCTGCACCAACTAGGCAACAAGAGTTCTTCAAAATTCATTCTAGCTCCCAAACTGAGCTGATCTTGTACACATTTCTCCATAAAATCTTAGAAGCCATCCAACAATCCAATACTACCATCCTCACAGGACTCCTAGTCATCTGACTCGATCAACATTTCCTTGCTCTGACGGGAACGACCTAAGTTAGTAGGTGGACTGCACAATAGTAGAAGAACCTCCCCGGTTGGTTCTTCTTCAAAGAATTCTTGCTCATTTGAATATGACACCGAAGAATAATTTCCTAATTTTATTTCAGAAAACAACACTTCATTTGTGTTGTTGTATTTTGTGATCATAAACTTCATGTGGGGATCTCGATCTATTCGAATCTGATTTGGAATCCCTTTCCATGGAATTCATAGGTGGGAGTAATCTATTGTGACATATCCATTCAATTCTCTTATGAAATCCCTTCCCAAAATAATGCCATAAGTATCTGGGATGTCAGCAACTTGAATGTCAATGGTTTGTTGTATCCATGGATCAGCGACCACTTGCATAGGTATTCTATTAATTTCACCCATTATGTTGATCTCGGTCTTGTCAAGGTGTGTCACTTTACATCAAGAATGAGTTAGAACTATCCCCAAAGCCTTGTACACACTCAAGGGCATGACGTTGGTAGAAGCTCCCAAGTCCAGCAAGCAATTATGGAGATTCTTCCCAAACACTGTGATAGTGGTCAGGAAGGGAGGGGTTTCAAATTTTCCCTAAAACAGTCCTCCAGAAACATCTACTTGGGCCACCTGACCCTTATCTTTATCATTGCACTTGTTTTGGGCTTGTGTTTGATCTATTTCCTTGGCAGGTTACTTATTTGCTTGTTGATTTGCAGGCGGATCAACTTTCTTGTTGAAAACTCTTTGTAGAACCGGTTCACTTTGTTGATCCTCAAAAGAGACCCTTCCTAGGGTTGTGTCCTGGGCTGGTCTAGATGAAGGGGTCTCATTGATCATTCTAAATATATCATTTCTAACAGCTGGTACTTTAAGCAACTCGAAGGCAGACACACTTAAGCTTAACCTTCTTAAATTCCTCTGCAATATATTCCCCCATTTTCTCAATTTCAGCATCATAAGAAGTACTCTCGGAGGAGCCAATATGCTGGTTGTGGGTTTGATTATGCTTCCTATTCTTGTTAAAGTACTGCTTAGGTACATGGGGATAGCCTTGGTTGTTGCTAGCATTTGGGTCAGGAGGGGTGCTAAAATTATTAGGTGGAGTGGAGGTCGTGAAAGGACCATCGGCATGCCCACCAGCTTGTCTATTTCTTATATCATATGGAGTGGCCCTTTGGTGAAATATTTGGACCTCATCCTCTCTCAACTCTTCCTCATCTACGAGACCATTATCTACTGAATCAGAAGGTTGAGCCAAAGGGATTTTGGTACCTACCTCTTTCGTCCTGTCATTGCTACTTATAGTGGCATCCTCCTTTTTTGTCACATTGCTCTCAGCCTTTGGGAAGGGAGCCTAGTTGACCACAAGCACTGAGGAGTCATACGGTTCGAAAGGGATGATGTCTCTGCATCCCAAGCTGTCCACAACATTTTGGACTTCAATCTAAAAAATTTCAGTAGCCGTCAGGAATTTCGGACAATCCAATTCAGAATGTTGGCTTGTTTTATGGATGCGGCACCAGCCAAATAAGGAAACCTCGACTAAGTAGACTCCACTTGTAGTATTTTCATTATTATTAGGCTGGTCCAAAGGAGTAGGAACACCACCATTGTTTGACCCTGTGTTCCATGTCCGATTTTGTCTTTGGGAAGGCCTTCTGCCAAATTTCTACCCCAAATTTTGACCCCTGCCATAAGTCTATCTAGAGGATGTGCCAGCATCATGGTTTTCACAGTTGTCATGGATGTCCCGATTGAGATTAGCCTAGATGTTTCTCTAGGAAGCCTGAAATTGATTGTTTTGATTCCTCAAGTGAGCCATCTTCGTGGACAATTTCTTGATCATCTTTGTTAGCTCATCAATCTGATCCTTCTCCGTGTTGCCCAGCTGTGAGGCTAAATTCTGAAGGAAAATAGGTTGTGGAACCGTCTGATTTTGATGAGTGGGCAAAAATTCAGAGGCTTCAAGGTATCATGACACTTGGGGTGGCTGAGAGTGGACCTGTGGTGGTTGGGGCAGCAAGTACTCCGAAAGTGGAGGTGCCTGGTTCATCGGTTGTCCCGAGTGAGGTACTATGGGCAACTGCGGTACTAGATTTATGAGGGGCGTCTGATGCTGCAAAGCTTGAGTAAGCCCCTGAATTTGTGAGGGATGAGCAACCTATCCCAAAGAGGGCAAAGGACAAGAATTTTTTTGTCCCAAGTCTGTACTAACAATGACGGCCTCGGCATAGGTGTCCACCAATCTGGTAGGAGGCGGTCACATCCTTTTTAATAATGTTACAATAAGGTTGTCCAATGTTGCATACTAGACAAGTAAAATAGTAGCATCATTGAGCACATATGAATCCTATAACCGAGTATATGCTCTATGGAATCGGTCATTAAACGACCGGATTGGTTCATTGATCTCCCTTTGGAATGACATAAAATTTTGGTACAACTCTGAAGGGCTGATTGGGGTTTTGAACTACTGTAGGAAACCATTATTCAGGAGTTCCCATGTGTTGATAGTTCCTGTCGACAAGTTGACATACCAGTAAAAGGCCTCCTCACCCAAAGAGTAGGGAAAGAGCCAACAAGTCACATCCTCATATATGATATGCATAGTCTTCAAGGCTATCTCAAAAATCCTAACATGTTCCTCTACTGTCCTTTGCGGGTCCTGAGGGTTGAATTTTGTGAAAAAGCTCTAGGGTTCTTTGGCATGTCATGATAGAGGTTGAAAGCCAAAGGAGATGAGTTATTTCCCAGCCATGCCATGGGAGGGAGCGGCGGAGGTGGCTGCGCCAGATTGACTTGTGGCTACAAAGGGGCAGTGGAAGCATATGAGATAGCTCCCATAAGTGGGACTGCATTGGGCTAGAAGGCAACCTACAACCCTTGGGAAGTGGTGGCCTAGAAGGTTGTTTGAAGCTGATGAGTAGGAGAATGTGTTTCCAAGAATGAAGGAGAAGACGATGGTAGATGGACATAAGAGGAGGATGATGGTGAAAGCAAAATGGGCTGGTCAGATGTCTAAGAGGTGAATGCTTCCCCTTTGTTGGCTCTCTTAGCTTAGGGAGGGGGCAGTATCTCTTGAAATTTCTTTTTGTTTGACGTAGACCTTAGTATTATGTAAAATATCTCAGGGGAGAAAGATCCAATTTGATCTAGCTTAACTCCAAAAATTCCCTCCTTCTAGTGCCAGTTATGTTGATGGGTGCTTTTGCACATCGTCTCAACACACACAATGTGTAGGTGCATCACCTCTCTCAAAAGGAAATATCCAACAAGTTGTTGAAAATTACCCCAAGGTCTCTTGGGTGTTAGGTCATGACTTGCATAGGATATCTCAGTTGATTTTTGATGTGATCTTCCTAGTAATCACAGGGTGAACTTACCAAAGTTAGGCTGGAAGGAAGTTGGATCTACAAATGGATTTTTAAGATGGAAAGTTGCTTTACGTTCGCTGTAAGTTCAAACAATAGTCTTGAAATCCATTTTTGATTCAAGATTTGGCTTTACAACGTGTAATGAACCTTAGCATAGGTTAATTATAAGAAGAAAGGAAAAGAGCAGGTAAGAGGGAAGTTTCCTGGATCTACAACTACTAATGAATAGTGATCATGGAGGTCTCTACTATGGACAACTTCCTTAAAACAAAATTTCACTTAACCAAAAATTTCATAGTGTCATGAAATATGTGCTATCTTCTAAGGAATCTAGATATTTTACCATTCATTCACCATGTAAATGCATGAAAAAAGATAAAATCTTAAAGGCAACTTCAAATTTAAATCTAGACTAACTTTATGCAGCCATCTACCGGCAACAAATTGCCAAAAGTATGAACTAGGAACATCTACACAAAAGAAAGCTTCACAACCATGGAACAAAATTATTATATCTATGAAAGTTAACTGAAAGGAAATGGAACAACAAATTAAATTTAACTAAATCATCTAAATATGAGAGAAGAATCATGAAACATGCAAAGAAAATCAGAAATCCACCAAAGTCAATGTATTTCTATTAAAATTTATGCATCATGTCATTACAACAACTCATCTCTCTCTTGAAAATGAGAGGAGGTCCCCTATTTATAGTGTCCCAAAAGTAGAACATGTGGCCAAGATTGATTTACATTTGTGTGGCCAAGATTCACTATAAACTAGGGTTCTACCTAACCCCACAATATATTACATTTTAAAATCAAATTTTGTCTTTTCCCTATTTTATCTTTTAGTGGTAGCACTGTAGCATTTTGTCTTCTTGCTAATTGCTCTTTTTCTGCATCTATTTTGTTAGAAACTCTTCACCAATAATAGGGTTTCCCTCTTACTTCTTCAAGGTTGCATGTTCCATGAACTTTAGAATCCCTGGCTGGATTTTATCAACCTCTATGATGTCAAATCACAATGCTTGGTAACTCCATTATTGGAATTGTCAATGAGCTTTTCCTAGTCTTCATCATACTTAGCAGCGTGGTCTCTGCACAACTCAGACTGGGCAAAGCTCAGGGAGAAAAACATGAAATCAGTGGTTATCTCGCCCGACATTCCATCTTCCATCCTCTTTTGGAAATGAGGCTTAATCTTTTCTGGATTAAATTGGATAGGAGGCACTTCATACTTTGTCATTAGCTTCAAATACCAACTGCAATCCATCAATCCATCTAAACCTCCTTGGCACAATCGATGTCTGGATTCACCTTTTCAAGCACCTGCTCCAATCTTTATTTTTGGTTCTCAAAGTTTCGCTTCCAGACATCCATAAGCCAATGATCATCCTCTTTGAATACAAAATACTTCTCCCAAATGTTTCTTGGCAGCTTGAGGATAACCTAAATCTTCAGGGAGGAACACTCATACTTCCTTGGGAAGTCAGTGCAAATTTTCCTAGTACCCTCAAGAGAATTTCATACATCTAGGAACTTGTTTGGTGTCTGGAAAATGTGATTGATGCCCATGTTTCCAATATCCAAGACATCAAAACCAACTCTCCATAGTCTTATCTAAGTTCTTTCTTCTCTCAAGCTTGTCTATCTGTTCCTTGGATAGAAATTGTGGCAAGGCCGAGGATGTGGTAGGATTTTCTTTCGTCGATGACCATTACTGAATGTAGGCTATTAGATCAACCACATGTGCCTTAAGCTCTTCTTTTGAAACTTTATCCTACTGGATTAGATGCACCACCATGGCAATAGACTCTTGGAGGTGCTCCACCTTTTGGTTTGTGGTATCCACTCCCAAGTTGATGGTATAGACATTGTAGCTTATTCCCTCCCACCATCGACATAGCTATTTGTACTGCTCTAGATCCGAAGGCATTCATCGTGACCTTTGATCTCTTTTTTGGTTTCTTCTCCTTCTTGGTACTGATTTGAGCTCAGGCTAATATAGCCTCCAACCTTGGTTTTGGATCCTTAGGAGCAGGAGCTTTCTTGTCCAGTTGCTTTTCCTACTAACCAGGCATTAAGCAATTTTCCTTGGGTGTTTCTTGGTCACCTTCCTTTTCATATTTTCTAATTTCAATCTCTTTACCATTAAGAGCCTCTTGCTCTATCCTCATGTCCTCCTTTTCTTCATCAAAGTCTTGTATGAATACTATGCGTTTGATGAGGGATTTCGTGGGTAGGCATTCATTGGGGTTGTCTTCCCCTTAAGGATCCTTTTCTTCTTTTTCTTCATCATGCCCATGCTCCTCGGCTGCTGGGTCTCTAGATTCTTATGAGTTTAAGCCTCTTCTTTAGGCTTATCTTCTTCATTATCTTCTTTCTCATTATGAGGGAGTTCCTCTTCTTCATGCCTAGGGCTGTGGTCACATTCTTCTACTGGATATTTATTGCCCTCTATCTCTATGGCAGAAACCCTCTCTTTAATGATAGGCTACTTTTCAACCTCCTTTTCCTCAATTTCCCTAAGCTGCTTGGCAAACTCCACATCAAGCTCGGGGTCAAAGGTGTCTTCAATAATATTTTCATTTAAACCTTCACCATCATCATCATAGGATTCATAGCCTACCTCATCAATTACTCGATGCTCGTAAAATGGGTGCTCATGTTAGTCATTTGCCTCTTCTTCTAACCTTTTAGCTACTTCCAGCTGTCGTCTTTCTAACTCCTCAAAAATTTGCATTGTGGCCTCCATTTTGGGTGGCTCGGTAGGAGGAGGAGGAACTAGGAGATTGGTCATCACTTGGGAAATTGTAGCCTACACCACTGGGTTTGCAAACATCCCCAAGATTTCAGATGGCATATTCTACATATATTTGGTGAAGGTCTCTAGAAGAGTGAGAATGGGCATTGTAGTTGATATGGTGGCGGTTGGAAGAGAAAAATATGGAGACATGGAAGATGAGGAAATTGGCAAGGTGGTAGCCGAAGATGAATCCACCGATATGACTTGTGTCATGAGAGAGGTTGAAACAAGGTGGACAGAGATATCCACCATAGGCGGAGAGGTAGCGACTATTGCGTGTGGGATAAGTGGGGTGGTGGCAATAGCGGTAGTGCTTGCAGCAGAAGATAAGATAGGTGGGGAATTTGGCTAATTAGTCTCCATTTCCCCTTCCTCATGAAGTGGATCTTCTTGAATCATAGGCAATTCAGTGACACTGCCTGATTTATTATGTTTCTTGGAAGGTTCACGTTCTGAGGCCTTTCTAGCGTACACCTTTGGATCAGACTGTTTCTCATCAGTCTCTTTCCTCTTCCTTGAATGAGTGGGTTGAGGAGACTTTGAAGTTTCTTTAGTTGATGTAGTAGGTACCCCACTAGCAGATCCACTTAGCTCACTTTCGAGCCCCTTATATGTCAAGACGACCCCTTTTTGCTTCAATCGAGAAAATTTCTCATCAATCCATGCTTTTGTTTGAGCCTCAATAGGCTTGGTGAGAATTTAAATGTCATCGAACTCTTGCTCATCCCAATCAATCATTAGCAGTGGTAGATTGGCAACGACATTATATCTGGGGTCAATCACAGTGCTCTCCTCTTCCTCTAGTTGATATGGTACTGCGAACAGGTTCACCCTCTTCACGAAGTATGTGGTCATCCACATATAGTGCCTTATTCACACTTCAAAGTCATCTTTACAATCAGCCCATAAATCTTCAACGCTGTGAAGATGACCATACTCTTTTCCAATTGCATTTTTGATGTGACCATATGGATCCATCTGTAGTTGGGTTGTGTGGGACTTGAGGTGATATACAACCAACTCCCTCTCTGAATTTTGGGCACATTGGGAATTATAAAGCTCATACATCCCTTGGCCGAGTGTAAGGGCATAAGGGATCGCTGCTAGATTCTTGCTGCTTAGGAGGGCATGAATGTGTCACAGCTGCCAAGAAATTTCTAACAATATTATCTGGTCATTAGGATACCAGGGTAGCTTGTTTTGTTTTTCTAAGAACCTTTGGGCATAGATGTAGGTGAACTTAGGATATTGGATGA
Source organism: Sequoiadendron giganteum (assembly GCA_007115665.2). Lineage (NCBI taxonomy): Eukaryota > Viridiplantae > Streptophyta > Pinopsida > Cupressales > Cupressaceae > Sequoiadendron > Sequoiadendron giganteum. The sequence continues at coordinate 861,583,008 of CM021100.1, forward strand.
ACAAGAAAGTGTACTATTTGAGAAAATCTCAAGCACTATGGGGAACTCTTCTCTCAAAATCACCTCCGAGTAGTAGGATGATGTACCAAATGAAGGCATCATTCACTCTGCAGTAATCTTTCTTAAAGTTTCTGAATTGCAGCTGAGGGTATTTGTCATAAACCTTGAGCTCCCTCCCAGGTTCTTTGTTTGGAGCTCTAAATAAACCATTGTAGTGCCTCCATTTGACCAGTGAATATACCAGATAGGAATTCATATAGAACTTGGAGGTCTTTTTAACAGTCATGAATTGTTCATGGAAGCAATCACTTATTTTTCCTCCCCAGTAAAATGTAGTATCCTCTCCACAGAGAATCTTCTCGATGAAATATACCACCCATTCCTAAAAGTAGGCAGTACCGGGGAGGCCCATTACTCTGCTCAGCAGGGTGACTAAATTGTGATAATCCTCAAAGAGATCATTGTGAAAGAGCTACTGAGGGACTTTTGCAGCACTACCCCTTTTGTCTTTGAGCCAATATTGATTTATGAGTTTTTGCATCTCATGGGGTCCTCATCCCACATTTCTTTGCACTCCTTGACAGTTGGTAGTTCCATCTCCCTGAAGAATAGGATATGGAAGGTCTTTGTTATTCTTGAGGCTGACATGTTAGCCAACACATTCCCATCTCAGTCAACAATAGTTCTTGTTTTTGGCTGATATGCCTCTCTGCAAGCCATTACTAGTTCCGGGGCAACCAAAGCAGGAGGGAAACCGATAGCCTTAGCTATCACGTTGCTTCTAATCAATTTTGCATTATCTGTATTTGGGTTGATTTTCACCCTCTGTGTGAAATCATCAATATTCACATGCCCAATATTGGTGTCAAAGATATCCTTCCATGTAGTAGTGATTCTAGATTGCAACAGTGCCCCTTGGAATCGGTACTTCATTTGTTCTTTTTCCTCCTTCCCACGAGGAGCCTTGCCTATTTTCTTTCCTTTGCCCTTTTGTGCAGATAACCTGGAGGTTCATGCAGCTAATTCCATATATTTTGCACACAGAAACAAGGTGAACACAATTAAGCATGAAGACACAAATATTAGAGAAAATCCCTACAAAACATCGTTAAATTGGATAATTCGTCATTCAAAAATCTAACATCTAGTCAACATTATCATTAGTAGTTCTCTTGGAGGGAGTTTAGATGGTCCAGGCCTAGGAGGCTGAAATTCTCTGGTCAGAATGTTGTTTGAAGGGAAAATAGGGCAGGGCAACATAGATGGTTTCTCCCAACCTTAGTTTTAGATGATTTAAATTGCTCAAGTGAGAGAGGGTCCAATTTAAGCACGTGGGTCAATTTTTGTTTCCAAATTTGAAGGTGTTTGGATCATCATTATAGCACCTGATGCCATGGAGAGGGAAAGTTGTCTGGTGTTAGCCGTTTGGAACGACCTTGGAGAAATGACATTCTGGGGGTGGAGTTCCGGGGTCCAAAACCTACGAGGCTGAATGACGACCAGTGAATTTTGCAACTGTCATTTGAGTGCATCGGGTCAAGGAAGCCGAAAATCCATTGGAGGATGGTTGTGAGAAATGACAGGGCATAGATGGAAGTTTGGTGGGAGAAGTCCAGCAGACCGGACCTGGGAATGGATTTTTCCTTTTGCTTGTTCGTTGAATGTTGACGACGAGCAAGGAATTGGGGTCCAAAGGTCGGAAGGTTGGTCTAAGCTTTATGTTTGGGATAGTCAAAACGGGACGAAGTCCTGACAATAGAAATCCAGTAGTTGGGGCTCGGTGAGGGTGACAACTTGACATTATCTGACTTTAGGTAGTTTCGTTCATGCATCGCCAGGTAGTTCAGGGTCCGGGGTTTGGGAGGCAATCCTGTGATGCCCGTTAAGAACAATGAAATAGAAACAGTGGTCCGTGGATGGAGGTCCATGAACTGGGACCCGATGGATGCTCAGATGTGTTCATTTTTCCTGGGAAATCCAACGGAGAGCACAAGGATGGGATCTGAGGCTCGGGCAGGCGGGATGAGAACATTGTTCACAATGGAAAATGGGAGACGACCTTCTGAAGGTAGAGTTCTGAGATCCGAAACCCGCAAGGCACTTTGCCACTGTGGAGTTATGTTTTATTTTCTTGCCAATCAGCGGGGAGAAGTCTCGTGCTTGGATGGCGCGGTCGCTCTTTACGAAGAACGACGCTTGGAAGATGGAATTCCATGTTTCATTTTTATGTGTTACGAGGGATTTCATTAACATTTTACGACATGGGTTTTGTAGCACCTTTGTTCTTTTATAAATTTCATATAACTTCAACCCCTTTTACCCGTTACTCAAGCATTAAATCACGAAAAATAAAGGTGATCGGACGGCGAACATACCTCTCAAACTCAATGAATAAAGCTGGTGAATCCTCAAAGAACGACGAAGGGAACTCTTGGGCGCGATGGTGGTGAAGCCAGCGAATACTTTGCACTCTTATGATCTTCCTGACATGTGAAAATGACATGTCGGTGCTATTATTTATACCTTTAAGTGCAATTAATGCACTTAATCAATGTAGGTACGATAGATGAAATGTTGGTGAGTTTGAAATTCAGGACGACGACGGGAGGTCTAGAACCCGAAGGCCGAAAAGACGTGGGATCATGGCTGCCTAAAAAATGCTAAGTGGGAAACCAAAAAAGAAGAAGAAACCGAGATTCGAGTGTCAGAAAGACGTGGGTCGATGGCCGTTAGAAATGACGAACACGTGAAGGAATCTCAAGCAGGGAAACCCGACGAAACGGACTCGGAGAACACGGCGAACGGTCAGTTTTAGCACAAGTTCACCAAATGAAAATAAGGGAGCTGGGCTCTAGAGGCCGGGAGGACGCAAGCCAAAGGTCATCTGAAAGAGAAGATCCAACAAGGAAACCTGGCAAGGGAAACCCGGAGATCCGGGCCCGAAAGGTCCCTCGGCCGCCTACAGAAGGCAAAGTGCCAAAGGTACTCCGAGAGGACACAAGACTTAGCAAAATTTGAGGAGGTGAAACATGGTCAACCTAAGATGAAACTTCAGAGGCACGTTTACCATCTAGGACACCAAAATGGGGGCACACAAAATGAGGTGGCGATAAAACAACCCGGCAAGGCGGGAGAAAGAGAGGGTCCCCGTTTCGAATGGGGCGTGTGTGCTGAGGGAACAATAGGTTCTTTCATGGTGCTTGATAAATTTTGTTTTGGATTGTTTGAATCAAATCGGTTTAATAATGTTGTTTGTTTAGTAACGAATTAAATAAATTTCTAAAAAAATATATATGTACTCATTGGTTCATATTATTTGATCTTTAATGATGTTGTATCTATGAATATATATATATATATATGTTTGTAATGTAGTCATTGAACCTTAGAGGATGTAGCTTAGCTTTTATGTTATGTTTAGATACGGTTTACACTTCATGTTCACTTTAAAAAATATTATTCCAATATTGTAGTTAGTTGTGTTGTCCTTTGGGGTGGAGGGGCTTTACACCTGGTATCAGAGCCTAGGTTCATACACTAGGTACACTGGATACATATGAGCCCATTATGTTGTCCTAGTGCTTAGACTCTTGAGCTTATGTTTTTCCCCTTCTGTCATCCTCGCCTAATATCTGTGACCTGCCTTTTGATGTTATGTAGGTAGATGCCTAGAGGTTGAGGTAGGGGTCATGGTAGAGGTCGTGGTGGTGGTCATGGGGCAAACCACCGGAACACCAAGACTGAGGTTCAATCCGAGATTCCTGATGACAAGACTTTAGGTCAAGCTCTCTCTCAACTTAAGCTAGAGAGGGGAAAGAAGATTGAGGAAACAAAGCAAAAACCATTGTATTATAGTCATCCTTTTAGTATTTTACTTCCTGGCATCATATCTTGGGCTAGTTGGAAGACCAATTATCATGCAATACACCTGGGTGACAATATTGAACCACCCATCTTATTGTGTATGTTGCGTTTCGATTCCTTAGCTTGTGCCTTATGTTAGTTGTGAAGCATTCCTTATTCTGTAGTCGAAACACATACTTTGTCTATGTTATTAGATAAATGTGGTAACTCTTGGAGATTCAATTTACTAGCTGTAGAATCCGAGGAATTTGTTAAGTAAGGAGTTTGTATCCTATGCATTCATTAGGAAGCCAATCATACTCATTGTTCACTGTTATATCTTAGGTTAGTGGTCGATATATATAGCATCTTTTATAGGAAACCAATTTGTTGTGGATAGAATTTGAACCAGATATTTATCTAGATTATATACTATGTTTTTTTAACCTAATATATATAGGTAGTTCGATAGATTTGTAGATTCATGGCAGCCAATATGTATACAAATCACTGTCTAAGTATTGTTGTGGGTATTCGATATATATATATATATATATATATATATATGCTTTGCATTTAGTAATCAATTATTGTTCATCGTCTTTAATAGAAGCGATTGTAAGCATAAACAATGAGTCTGGATTAAGAATGACATTGGTATATAAGCATAAACTCCATGCTAAGGATTACTAATCGATTATATGATGTCCAACCCATTTAAAAATAAAAGAATTTGATTTATATAAGCTTAAATTTAATATATATAAATAGATATATGTGTAAATGTGTTGTATGGATACTCTTATATAACTTTGATTTCAGAAATCTTATGTATTTTCTTAAATATAAATATATATATTTGTGTTTATTTTTATTTGTGAGTTTATGTATTCTGCCTTAGTATAAAAAGAAACATTATAATTCAAACAACATTAAGAATATAATATGAACATGTATATATATATATAAACATGTATGAGTATCATAACTATAGAAAAGCAATATCGGAAGGAAGTGGATTTACTTAATTAAGATGAATAAAGAATTTAAATTGAAATTTCTTATTGGATGGGTATTACTAAAAGAATATTTAAATGGTTATAAGCAATTGGTTTGGGTAAATTATTAAAGAGAATTGATCTATTTTATATCTCTATAACTAAGAGTTAGGAAAATTTAATATTACTTAAGGGTGAAAGTTTGGGAATTACTTATTTATAGTTATTTAAGAGAGTTTTTGTGTAATTTATATAATTGGAATATTGCTACTATGGATATTTTCAAGTAGAACTATTTGGAGTAAATAATCTATGAAATTGAACTTAAATTGAGTAGTTAGACTTGAGGGAACTATAAATGCTTTGACAATATTATAGAAATTTTTTCATTAATGTCTTAGGGTATATAATATTGAGTTGGTCATTCAATTGCACAATGTTGTTTATGTTCAATTGTTTGGAATGTTGATTTAAATATATATATATATATATATATATATATATATATATGTTATTTTGTAGAATGGAAGTTACCTAACTTGTGATCTTGTATGTCTACGGGATGATGTTAAGTGATGTGTCATGAATAATAGATTTTCTATGTGGAAATAATGTATCTCATGGTCTCACTATTGTTTTGTGTGCTTCCATTGAGTAAAGTATTTGGTTAGTGAATTTGGGTACCTTTGGTTATTGTTCTAAAGTGGAGTCTTTTGTGTATGGTGGTTATTGGGAGTCTTCTAGAGGTTTGGGGAAGTACCTTTCATGTTGAGATTTATGATGGTTGATTTATATACTTGATTTGTGTTCATGAGGCTCTTTAGCCATGCATTGTTTATTCATTATTATGGTTGGATTTTGTGTGCGAGATGGTTTATGCCTCGTGTTATGTGTTTGTTCATGTAGTTCTGTAATTGGTGCAAGATGGATTTACCTTGTTTGATATTTGGGTCATCTAGTTGCTAGTACGAGAGTGGATTTCAATGGGGGGCGGAGCCCAAAGTGGTATCTAGAGTAACCCATGTGGTAGTTTCTTAACAAGTGATAGTTGATCTAATTAATTAATCTTGGGTTGGGATTCTACACACATTAATAAGATAATTATTGTTGCCCCATTCATATATTAGAGTGCTAGTATAGGCTCAAGATGAGTTGGGAAGGTCGTTAGAGGTGTCGGGGCCAAGCTGGCTGCCAGGAGATCCTCGTTGGCATGACTAGACATACTTGTCCCCATGAAAGGATGATTTAATTCTGCATGGGTATCACTTGGGGGCTAGAGTCCGGAGTTAGTAGAGGGGTCAGACTACCAGGGTAACCCATGATGATACCATGTGATGACACTTTTCCCTATGGAAACCTAGCATTCCCTAGTCTTGTGTTCCACTTTGTTGTTTGCGTGCCTCTGGAAGCGGTGTCTTTGTCATGTGATGTCATGTTGTACTTTTTTATGTTGGAGCCATGTTTAGTACTTTTGTGTTAGGCTTATGTCTTCTTGACCACTTGATATAGTGGGACCTTATTGTTATCTCCTAGCATGAAGGTCGACCTTAGGGTTCCACATGGTTGGGTGGATTGTACTTTTTCCTCCATTGGGTTTCCCTTGTGATTTTTCATGAGCATGGAGGATGTACCTCATGTAGCAAGTTCTAGATCTTGTACCAGTTCGAGGAGATAGTTACTTATGATCATGCACTAGTCTTGTATATCAGTTAAATCATGCACCACAATTTTGATGTATCCTTCCCATTGTAATTCAAAGAAGTATTGATGTAACCATGTTAACAATGTAATGGTGTACCCTCATGTAACGAAGTTTGTATATGTACTTGTAGTTCTATATATATTATCTTTGATGATTTCTTATCTTATGTTATGATATGGAAAATGTATATGGTTGATTATTCTTTGCAATGGATTTAAAATGAACTCTTAATGTTAGTTAACATATGTTGTATGTTTAGATATTAGTAATAGTTTTTCTAGTAATGTAGTCATGGAACCTTAGAGGACATAACTTCACTTATATGTTATGTTTAGATATATGTTTTACAAATCATGTTATTTTACTTAATAAAAAAATAGTACCATTATTGTAGTTAGATGTGTTATACTCTGGGGTTCTTTGGCAGGGCATTACAAAAGTACTAATTATGAAATACTTTTTCATGTATAATGAATCAACAACATATTACAAGATTTCATAAAAATCTAATAATTTTGAAGTTAATGGATATTTTAAAGTATCCATTGGCATAATTGGATCCTACACTTCACAAATAAGTGACCAATAAACCAAAATATGTATGTCTTTCACACACAATAACATGTTCTAGGCTTGTTGAAATATCATCTTTTAGATTTTGAATGATTATTCCATTTCCAAATAAAATCTAGAAAACACATATTTCCAAGATTGTTGTCCATCTCAACTTGTATTATCATCCTTGGTCTTACACTTAAATAACTCTACATAGTGATAGTGAAGTCCAAAACTAGAAGCTTGAACTTTAGATTTAAATTTTAATGTCCCTTTCAAGTATTTTTATGAGTCAAGTTAGGAAATATTTATGTAATGTGTTGCTATATCATGGTATTTAAAGACATTCACTTGTGCATTTAAAGATATGTTGGATATGCAAGAAAATAAGAAAAGAATTAGAGCTCACTTTTATATCTAGAGAAACAAAAGAATTGTATATGGTTATAGGCCATCTACATGTTAGTAAAAATTTCCTTTGATATCACTCATCATCATTAATTTGGCCGACTTAAGGTTTTGACAAAAAAAATAAAAAATTCATAAAATTATGTCATTTAATTATTTTATTAATAGATCTAATGTGAGCCTAACAAATTTACATTCGTTGAAGGATCTCAATAAACTAAAAAGTGTAGCATAATTACAAGACCCTTTGAATCTCCATAATAAATGTTGTAGCACATATCAAAGGGATCTAATCTACAAGCTAGAATTAGATTCAACAAGTAATTAGAATGAATCTCTCATGGTACTACAAGCGGTCTCAATCAAAAGGGTGATATGTAGGCAACTAGGAAGGTTGGAAGAGTTGAAATGGACAACCCCTAAATTGTTGGGAAATAATTTTCACTCTTGGTTGGTCATCTAATTTGTGGAGTTAAAGTATTTGTTTAGTTAAAAAAAAGTTTTTAGCCTCAAAATTTTCCATCAAGAGAAGTGAAATATTTTTGAAAGCTAGGTTGGAAATGAGTTTAAACCTAAAAACTAATACATGATGTGTGGGGAAAGGAAGTTGACAAGAACTAGAATAAAGATTAGGAATGTTATATGTACACAATTGTCTAGTGTGTCAAGATGCTAATGGAAATGCCCAACTCATTTTCTTTAGGTTTCTACCCCTCACCCTAAGCCTTTACCTTTGTAAAACTCATATATAAATGTTCACAACCAAGTTTAACATAAAAACACCAGCCCTACCACAAATATTCCCTTGTGCGACAATTGGCATGACAAATCATCAACATCAAATATTCCTTTTCTCAATATTTGGTATGGTATGCATTGCACACTACTCCTACCACCAAGCACACCTCTACTATCAATATAAGAAGCCATGGACATGAAACATATTTAAATCAATAGTCAATGATGCCAACCAAATAAAGTTTGACATCACTATCAATTTGTGTTATCATTCCAAGATGAGCTAAAAACTTAAACAATTTTTATCTTCTCTATTTTTTAAAGAACTTTGACCACCATTCTTGTGTATTGTGTGAGATTTACCCTTTAAAATAAATTGCAAAAATTAATAGTAATATTATATTTTAAAATTCACTCTACAATCCTCTACGCCTCTATTATATGGTTGTTATAATCAATACCTTATGCTTAGCTTTCTAGATAAACTCATAAGAGTCTAGAGATAAAAATCATGATATATACCTAAATGGACATCACCACTCTCAACCCTAATCTTATCAACTTTTCCAATTTCAATCAATGGTCAAAATAATTAAAAAAACATATATGTAGTTAAATAGTATAATAGAAATATTAAAAGGTCATTATATGTAATCTAAAAATCTAATGTCTTTAAGGTCATTATATGGAATCTCGAAATCTAATGTCTTTTAGGTCATTATATGTCAATAGACCTTGGTTTAGAGGTGAAGTTGAATGGATTTGAATAGGTTCCCAAGACCCAAACCATAAGGAATGAGACCACGATCGTACCCCATATGACTTTGGTGAAATAGTAAAGAGAAGACACCTACCGTTAATACTCGTTTCATTCCTAGCTTAATACATTTCACATCTTCACTCTACATTAAAAAGTTTGATATGACTTCAGAGTTTTAAAAATATCTCCACCATGAAACGTCGGTTAAAGATATTTAGTGACGGGATAGGGATGGTTGCTTTTAAAGCGAGATATTATAAGAAGCTTCCGCGCAATTTCACCTACTAAAATAAGACCAGGACTATATGTTGAATAGTAAGCAGCAAAGGCGTACACGCCTTCTTAGTTAAACTTTTAATAAATAAATTAGTAGTGGATAAGATTTCATGAAAGTCGCCTCAAAAGCACAAAATTCTATCTTGCGTGCAAACAGATATAAAATGATTGACCAAATTCATGTGTGTATAATGTTATCTTAAATTATATTTGTTCATTTTTTAAAAATAAAAATTATTATATTTTTAAGATTAATTAAGAGTTTTAATTTTTGAGAATTAATTATTTTATTAAAAATATTTTAGAAAACTTTAATTCAAAATATGTATCAAGATATGTCTTATTAATTATCTTATATGTCACTATATAATTGATTGTTTCTTTGATCTTATTAATGAAAATAGATAATACTTCTTGTCTATTTTTAAAACACAAATATAATAATTACTAATACTTAACTTTATAAGTAATAAATAAAAATTAAAAAAAGATCATTGTTAAACACCACCATAATAACTATTAGAACACTCCCTAATTTATTAGATTCTCTTTATGTAACATTTTCATGGATATATTTTTAATTGAAAGAGACATGCCTTGTCTCTTATAGCATTCCATCCTTTGAAGCCTTAGATTTTTAACTATGATTTTTTTTTTTTGTAATTGAAAGTATATATATAGACACAATTGATATTTTTAAAGTGTGTTATATCATGATGAGTAAGCATACATTTGAATTACACTCATCAATGTCACTCAAATATTAAATTTGACCCATTGACATTTCTAGAAGATTTGAATTTTGGTGAATGACATATTCATGAAACGTACTATCATCCTCAACAATTCAACTCAACCAATTCAATTATAACTCTTCAATTTAATTAAAAAATATAATATAATAATTATTTTGATTTAGATTTTAATTATTGACATGTTAATATATTACAAAGTTCAATCTTTAATTTTTTCATCAAATTTGACATTTTTCAATGGATTTGGTATATGAGAGATAGAATCATCAAAACTTTCACGTTTTAATGACAAAATTATTCCTTATATATCTCTCTTGGTCTTGGGACTTTTCTCTTTGAGATATAAAGGGGTTTTTGTTGTGTATTAAACTCTTTACCAAAGTATTGTCCTAAGATATTATCACATTTAAACATGGTTGAATTTGTCTAAGTGATGGTGACACTTTTATTGAAGTTCTTTTTTAAAGATATTATTAAGAATTTCTTAATTGTCAATATCAATCTTTTAATGAAAATTATTGTTTTTGTATTTTTATAATGATGTGGAAGTTTTCATCCTTTATAAAAGTGTTTATGATGAATTTTGATATTTATATTAATTTTTATTTGATTTTATATTTATTTTGAGAATACATTTTTATACATTTATCTATTGATAAATTTTGTAATTTTGTGAAAAGTTAGATCATTCTTTTATTTTTTATCAATTTTCATATACATTTATTCTTATACATTTGTATTTTGATATATGCACCTTAATTAAGTATTAGTTAGTATAGATGTCCTAAATATGTTTATCTAAAGAATATTGAGAGATATGAATCTTGAGTTATTACAATTTTACTTCAAAACTACTTTATTTTATTTATATTATTTATGAAGGGATATATTTACTACAAAACTATTTTAAATACATATATCTAAAATATGTTGAGTAATATAATTCAAACTATTTTTTAATTACTTAAGAGTTGTTTTATTGTACTTTAAAACTTTTTTTATTACATACATGCATCAAAATAAATATAAAATAAAATAAAAATATATTTTTATTTTACTTTGTCAACAATAAATAAATAAATATATTACAAACTGATTTATTTTTATTTAACAAAAAAATAATGTTTATTTTTTAAATATAAAGACAATGAAATTTTATAATTTATAATACTGACAAATTTTTTTTTTAAAAATGCATGCAAGTATATAATATTTACTACACTTTTTAAAGTAAAAAATATATAAAAAATTAGGGTAAGCATAAGGTAATTGGAGTATAAAATGGTAAAAATTATTTAAGAGGCCAAAAAATGCATGCGTACAATCTACATAAAAAATAGTAAGTGAGAATTTATTTTTTTAAATCTTTTTGTGACCAAATGCATATGATATTGAAGTTTCTGTCACATCTCCTAGCAACCCCTTTATTTTCTTGTGAGACTCCCTAGTCCCATTGTAGTTTGGGTTAAGGATGAAACTTGTATTCACAAAATGTTGTTCGTGTGTGTGTGTGAGGGAGAAAGAGATGGTTATGAACCCTTAATGGTTAATATTAATGAATGTTATTATTATTTTATCTATCAAAATTTAACGCATTGATTATGTCTTCAACTAATCCAAACTACTATTATTTTGGTGTAATTGTGCAAAGAAGATGGTTGACTACAAGTACTCAAGGCACAAGGTGATGTAGATTATCTGATTCCATGGAGAGAGATATATGGATAAAAATTATAACCCTAGTGTAAATACCCTACTAGGAGCTTTTGTCCAACCAAAGGTTCACCTAACCAACTATAAAGTATGTAGAGTTTTATTAAATGATTATTTTACCTATAGTTTGAGTTTGCAAGGATTGTCCAAAACTTTCATGTAACCTTGAGATCTCAGATGCTCTATTGATTACATTGATCATTCACTTTGCTTATGTTGTGAAGGTACGATGCTAATCCTAATTCAATTTCGACAACCTAAGGTAACGACCAATATTTTTTTTAAGTAAAAGCGAATGAACTGACAAAATATATTTATATAAGTATAGAAGGTTACAATAGTACTATTGTTGACTGAAAATATTCTTGCATAAGCATCATATCTACTTCGGGTAATGACCAATGTTAAGTCACTAAAATACATAAATATATTATTAAACATTGAAACAAAATTAGAACACATAACATGAAAGAGATAAATAAAATGATATTTGTAGACACTCAAAATAATCAAGTGACATAATGCATCCAATCCCGCTCTAATTAACATTAAATTCCTCTATTAATCAAACAAAGAAACTTATTAGATTCATTCACCAGTATCCATCATGTTTGATTCAAATAAATTAATTTATTTAATCAAATCCCTAAAGTCCTCTCATTTGATTTAATAAATCAAATTAATTAAATAAAATATCAAATCCCTAAAACTCCTCCAAGTTAATTAATCTGAATTAATTAACCTCTAATCCTAATTACCCATCCTTTAGGTTTTGACTGAACCTAGGTCAAACCTAAACCCTTGACTAACCCACCCACTTTCACATGAAATTCATTTAATTTAATTATCTAATTACCCTTTTTTTCCCTCACAATGTATATTCCCTCATTTACTCCACTTATTTGACTTTTTTTCCCAACCCATTTCCCTCTAAAATATCTCAACTACATTCATTTAATGACTCTTACAAAGCCATTAACCTCTCTTACACCTCTCAAATTCTCCACCACTTGCACATTCTCCAAAATGTGCTCATTCCTCCTCCACTAACATGTTGACAAGTGACACCTTGCCATTGACTCATGATTAGTCCCACATTCCTCCCATCTCTCCATCTTTCAAACCTTCAACCTATAAATACAAGGCACTTCTACTCCAAATCCATCCACAATCTTAGCATTTCTATTAAATAGTCACATCTCATCTTGCACTTCATCACTTGCAATCTTTTCATCTTCATCACATGTTGTCCATCATTGAAAGCTTATCAAGGGTGTGGGAAAGGGAATCCTTTTCACATCAAAGGAGAACCACTCCCACTATGGGATAGGGTTTGATCATGTTTTGATGTGCTTTCATTTAGTTGTTTTTGTTCTATTTACCTTGTTTGCATATGTAGCATGATTGAATATTTCATAGGAATGTTGGATTTGCTCATTTTAAACTAGCTAACAATATAATGTTGGTTATTGTTTGAAGCCATATGTAGATTTGGTGTTTAAATTTGGCGCCCATTATGGGGTAGAAATATAAAGTCATTTGCTTTTGTTCACCTTCGTTTATTTCATGCATTAGTGAAGCGGGAAGATACATAATCTATGAGTGGATAGTTATTGTATTTTGTGCTATTAAAATCCATTGTTGCATTAGAGTCTATTTCTATTTACATAAGATCGATTATTACTTTAAATAGAGGATGTAACGTCTTTATTTATGCTCATCATAAGTTTCAAGCTATGTGCACTTTCCAACCTATACCATATTGTTTCTCCTCCTGCATTAAAATTGCACTTTGTCTCCATGTGCGTCATAAATGGTCTTTCAAAATGCCCATTAGTCATGTTTGTCCACTTTCAAAGTAGTTGGAGTTTTTAAATGTTTATCACCTTCATCTACTCACATCGATTATTGTCAATATCGAGCAATTTTTTTAGCATTTATTCGTTCAATTCAGTTTCTCAATAGGTGAATTTGCTCGAATTACCCTGTTTTGCTTGCATTTGAAGGTTTTCAAGTCAGCACAAACTAGATTTTCTAAACTTTTCTATACCAGTGGTATATTTTTCTTGAGCTTTATATTAGGTACCATTGAACCCTCTAATTCATTCATCCCCAAGTTTTCTGGGCGATCCAAATGACTATCAATTTGTTGAGCAACATCACAAATATCAACAATTGACTACTTCTTTTGTCTTCTTGATTTATGTTTATGCATTTTACCTTGTTTCTTCTCTGCCTTTGATGCTTGGTTAGGACAATCATCGATGTGGGCATTCACAACTATTATGGTTGTTGAGGTAAATACTTTACAAATTGGGCAAATTTTGACTATGGAAGCTTCATCATTTCCATTATTACAAATGCCATTTCTAACAAACTTAGATTTAATTGATTAGGTGTTCATATTTTCAATATTGTTTCTCTCGTACTGATCTGAAACATGGCCCACTCTGAAATGCATTTTCTTTTATGATAGCTCTATTTACACTAGGAAGTTGTTACATCGACTCAAGAGATGCATTGAATGATCTGAACAATACAAGCTTTATCGACCCTCTCACTTGCTTTATAATATTTTGATCTACATTATTAGTGTCATTTGCATACTTGACTTTTATCTTGCACGTCTCAGGGCGGGGTGTATAGGTTGATTGACACTTTCCATTATCACATGGAGTTAATTTTCCTAGCCAAGAAATAATAAGGGGGGTAGTAGGAGGATCTAATCAATTCGAGAGTCACATAGGTATAATAGATTTGAGCACGCTAGATATGCAAAAGGGGCAAGCATTATCTTTTATATATTTATTCTCAATGCTTTAGAGATTTTGCTTATTATTGGTGTTTTAATATTCTAGCTAGGTTTTGAAACTCTCTAAGAGGTAGCCAGCCTCCATATTCAAGAACCACAAAGGCTAGTGGCCAACTGACAAGATTCAGTCAAAGACTGACATCTCCTACACTTCTGGCTCTGCAGGACCAAGGTGGGTAAACCTATACAATGCCCAAAACTTAAATGCAACTATATACTGACATTGCTTTTTATAGCAGATAGCTTCCAATTCAAATAAACCACAGAGAGCACTGACAACTTCAAACTTGGCTAAACTCTCAGTAGATCAATACTCACTTAGCAATTGAGAGTCATAACACAACATTAAACCTCAACCGAACTACAGGGATTTAAAATGATTTTGCATTTATAAAATGTTTCTGAGATGCATAAAACTGAATAATAGATCAGTGTCAATTCTGGGCTATGGAGTCAAACACATAAAATGAATTCATCAGCAAACAGACTTCAACCAGTGGATTCAAATTGTTGATGCTTTGCATCAACTGTTAGTGTCTTGCACCAACAATCCCTCTCTTATTATCAATCGAATTCTCCTTATCAAATCTCATCTACACACCTGAAATCAAAACTACCTGCTCAAAGCATTTTAACCATTTCTTTGAAACAAAACAATGAATAGACAAAACAATCTCATGAAATTTGAGATGATAAACTCAAAGACACCTTGTATTATTGAATTTATATGACTACATGTGTACAAATATGGAGACAATCTGAAGATATTCATGAATGTGCAAACACCTTCATGATTTTATTTGCTTAAACTGGTTGTATTTACTCACGAAATCATAAATTTACAACTTACAGACTCAAGAAATAACTCAGAATTTACAATTCTCTATCTACCCAACCCTATACAAAGTTTAAGAACCCAATCTCAGAACCCTTTACAATGAGAGAAGAAGAGAAGATATAGAAGAATGGAAGAAACATAAGAAGCCCTAAAATTGATCTGTTGAAGACATCTGGCAACTTCATTCCCGTTGATCAACAAAAAACAAAGCCTCTCTCCTCTCTCATCCAACAAACTTATTTTGCCTTTGCAAACTGTTGTTCAGTAACTAAAAGCATGCCCATGTGGAGAATCACCAAATTCACCCAGCTAGAAAATATCCTCTATTCATGAAAACTCCCATGGAAGTTTCACATTTCTATTTATTTTATTTGCAGCACTTTATTTTACTTCCCAACAAACATATTTGCTTATAAAATGCATAAAATCACTTTACAAAATACCAATAGTGAATATTTAATTCACTTCTCCATTCTCATTTTACTTTCCACACAACAAGTGAAATATTATGACTTTATAACAAAGCCATTTGACTTTGGTTTCTCTGTTACACACTTTCACCTATGTGGAAATAAAAACTCCAACTGTTTTTAACCTGGAACAATTATTTTTCAGTTTTTTCCAATTTGTTCTACACTCATTTGCACTTTTCATCATCAAAATATTTGCTTTTAAAAACTCTAGACTGCAAATATTGTGTTTAACTTTACCTAAGTCCTTTTCACATTTTACACCCAGCAAAGGAAAAACCCAATTCATCTTACATTTAAAATTTTAACTTCCATGGTTAAAACAATATCTCAAACTCCCCCTAGCACATAAAGTCATCAAATGGTGAATATTTAATTCACCTCACAATAGTATTTCCCGTGCACTTTATTTCCCAACATAAAGCATTTCACCTGGGTTTTAAAATATTTGACTATGCACTTTTGATTTCACTTTACCAAAAGTGAAAACCCTTAAAAACCCATCAAGCAAATGAAATTTCACCCATGCACATTTCACATTTTAATACTTCAAGAAAGTCCATCTTAAAATGTGAAAATCCCACCTTTTCTCACAAATTCATGATGGAAGCAATATTTTAAAATAATTTCAATTTTTTTAAGCTCCCCACGGGCCCACCTTCATATGCCTTCTTTTGCATAGATTGGAGTGAAGATTTTAAAATTAAAGCTTATCGGGCTCTTAACCCTTAAATTCTTTGCTTTTAAAACAAGCCTCCTTTAATATTTTAACACGTGCATATGAAAATACATCCGCTCAATCAAGGCTTAACCTGGACCCACATGCCACATGGCACAATCTCGCTAACCTCGTGGGTTTTAAAAAGTGTGCAAGTTTAAGCTGCGAGCTGGAAGGGAAAGGTCATGATTTGGCTGCATGTGCATCTCTTCTCCTCCACCATTGATCTCATTTCCCCCTATTCACTTCATATTTTTTCCTAGAAATATTCCACTCAGTGAGCATGTTCACATCTGGCTCCAAATTACGACCCTCTAGAGTAGGTCATTCAGGTAGATTTGTCAGGTGCACTTTTGAAAATGCAGAGACAAAATTTTTGAAATGGGCACCACAAATTTGAAAAATTTAAGAGTGCCATCACTTATCTCAAGAATATATTTTCTGAGATTCCTTTTTAGGAGAAATCTAGCAATCCAGTCATGCCAATCCCACTACACCATGGGTTTAAAGAGGCCTAATGAATACTCCAAATTTTGTGACATAGATGGTTGTTTTCTTTCAATTGACATTTAATACTACTGAGTTTTTGTGGATAATCTAAAGAGCATTGTGACGTGCAATATGTGAAGGAACCTGGTTTATGATATTCATGTTATAGTTCATTCACATTGTAAGGAGTAGCGTATTATTTATGATTATCGATGCTAACCAGACAATTCCCAGGTACTTGGTGACAAATAGGAAAAGACAAAGGGGATATCCAACGACCACCATTGTAAAAGGAAGGAGTCATCACTTTGTCTAATAGTCTTATTTACTAATGATCTTAACACTTATTCATTAATATCATTGTCTCTCTCATTAACAGTAATTTGCTTTGTCAAATAGAAAAGTGCTTTGTCTATGCTTCTCTCATTGATATCAGTGTTTATCTTGTTCATATTGTTATTTCTATCATTAACAATTAGTTGCACAGAGTGGTTTCTATCTCATTAATATTATTGTTTCGACATTGATGGGCACACATTGGTCTGTAATAGAAAGTCCAACTTTGAACTGCCAAATTTAATCATCAATGCAAAAACAAAATGATAAAAAAATAGAAGGATATATAGTTATCAATCATTCAAGCTTTAATATTGATAATTCTTGAGCCAGGCTCTTCTATTTAATATCGATACTACCAGCTTTGGATACCCTCAAAGTTGTACTTCTAAAATAACTTTCTTTTCCATCACATGTTGCCTGCCTTAATATTTTATGTCTTATGTCCTTGTTGAGAATTATATTTTTTATCTTATCATCCAGTGATGAGTACGATTGAGTCTTACTCACAGTCATATCACCATATATTGTCTATCTCCAGAGATATTGCCATGCACAAATAATAGTTATTTCAACAGTTTTATCCATTAAAGGGACGTAGGTAGCTGGTTGGTTTTAAATTAACTAGTTGTTGGTACTTGTGAATCTCATTTACCTCTTGCTCAGAAATAATAGCTTTCAAACAAACCATTTACTTCAATCCAAGGATTAGGTGAGGGGTGTTTATCTTTTGCTTTGGAAGTACTTTCTATTATGAGTAGGGGATAAATATAATTAATGTTCTTCCATTCAATAAGTGCACATCTAGATTTGACACTTTGGCATGAAATTTAGACACTTACTTGGTGGGTGTGTTGACTAATTTTGATCTGCCATCTTCACTTGGCATCATAGATTTTGTAATGTTCATTTGGCATTCTGTGTTTATTAAATTTTAGTGTTATGACCATTGTTTGATACTTCGCATGATAGAGATAATTTTTTCTTGTGATAATGCATTGAGCTTCATTGATTCCTTGAGATAAATCTTATTTCTAATAACTTTGTAATGTTTGTAGGTTTTCATCAAGAAACATTGGTGGTCTCTCTCATAGGAGAATCAAATAGTAAGATTTGAATTGGAAAAGTGGGCCTTGAACTTGAACTTGAACTTGAAAAAAGCATTTTTAAATGCTTATTTTAATAGTCTAGAGTGTCCAATTTCTGCTTTTGTTTTATGTTTGAGGCCAACTAGATCAATTTGGGTTTAAAATTAATCAGTGATTGATTTTTTTCAAAGTTAGGATAAAATTGAACCTAGGAACTTAATAGATTTTGATTTGGTCTAAAATTGAACAAGCAACTTCACACTTGGTTTTTGGTACTTAAAACAAACTCACCATTGCTTTGGGGTTTAAAATGAACAAGTGCTTGAATTATGTGATTTTGTCTTTGGTGCATTTTGAGTGTGTATTGTCTCCCCTTGTGCTCCGTGCGATCTTGGGTGCAAGAGAAACACTCAAAATGTATTTTATTACTTTTAGTCGCCTTTAAGAGAGGGCTTACTATGAGACACACCCCGCAATGGGAAACTCATAGGCAAGTTCTTGCAAGCACATTTACCGGTGGGCTATATCAAAGGGTGTGAAATCATGAGAAATTAGCATCAATTCGTGCCAACACCATATTGCACCTAATCCCCTTCCTTAAGTGGAATGGAAACGGTTGAAGAGCCTTAAGTGGCCAAGTGGGTGAATGTTGGTTTTGGTGTTCATGGTTTGTTGTTATTAAGAACCTTATTTGTAGTAACCAGCTAGTTCATCCAACGAGTTTATCAAAGTGGTGCATTGGAACTTAGATTCCAAGAAGTTACTTGCCATGTCTGATCTTGGTTAAAGTATAGAGGGTAAGACTTCATTCTCAACATACCTTTAAAATTTTCCTGGGTTGCATGTAAAGTCATCTCTTCTACTATGAAGGGCATGAGGCAAGCCCACCAAGAAACACACACCAATTGAGCTAGGATGTTACATTGCTTGTGAGTCAATTTTAAAACACATTGCTTGGATCTCAAACATTGAAAACAAACATTCAACAAGTCATCAAACTTCAAACCCTTTGGAAGAAAAAAATATCTTTGAAAGATTCCACATATTATTGCTTGTCCCTAGGGATTTTATCCTTAGAGGCTTCTAAGTATTTGGGCCCATATCTCAATTTTTTCTCTCCAAAGTCAACCTAGGAAACTATGCCCTTGAATCCTTGATTTTCACATAATGAACCTTGTGGAATGAAAGGAAATTGAGAAATGGACATTCAGTTTAAAAAACTAAACAAGACAAGTGGATGTGGTAAAAACAATTCATTAACCAAAGATTAAATCAATTGAACCCCACACGTGTGCTTGTTATCTTTTGGTCATATGGTTTTCCATGCAAACATTGGTCTTTTGTTTTGCATTACTCTTAGGGAAAAACATTTTCTTCACTACCTTGGTCTTGTAAACAAGGTACCTCTTAGGTTCATTTATTATCAAATCAACCCCTTCATCCATCCCAAGCATTTATCATCTCCATCCCACAAACAACTCTAGGTAAATTAGCACCTCTTGGACGAGTTCATGCTAAGATCACATCTAACATCTTAGGGTTTACAAAGTTCATTTATCCAAATCAAACCAATCAAAATCAAAACCTAAGTCTAGCATTGATCCAAATTTCCTAGAAGTTCAAATACCCATATCACTCACCCTTTCATCTTTCATCTCATCATTGGTCCTAAATCCCTTAGAGGTCAACACGGTCAAAACACAAGAAAAACATGGAATATAAACTCGATTCATACATCATGAGTAATCCAAGTCAACCAAACTATCAAGACCTTATAAATCCAATTGGTTATCAAGACTCTTATCTATAAAATCCATACATGGGATCATTATCTCCTACAAACCTCAATGGTACAACAAATGTGAGTATTCCCAATCTAATTTTTGGAACACCTTTTCCTACGATAGATTTAAATCAAAGTCAAAACCTAAAAATCTATCAACCAAACAATAAATGCATGAGTCTTCAACAAAACAACATTATCCCACCAAATCCATACATGCTGAATGTGACTATAGAAAGTACAAGTTTACTAAACATGAACATTTCAAATCCACACTTGGTAAACTTTGGGATATATATGTTTGTGAATCATACAAATGTTACTCAAAGTCCAAAAAATATGTTAACTCCATGTATTGATCCAAGTCAAGGTAACACCATGCAAAATCAAAGTTACCTAAATCAAGGCACTATGATTCTTGACAACAATAATATTCAATTTCAACCTATAATGCCAAATCAAAACATCATCCCAAATTGGAACATTGTCAAAAATTAATTTGTCAATGATCCCATACAAACACAAGTATACATTCCAAATCTGCTTGAACAAAAATCAAATCAACTATATCAAGGGTGTCAAGATCAAAATCAAGATCAAATTTTGTGAGATCAAATTGCTACACTTACCAAAATAGTTGACTCATTGCGCCAAGAGACATCTCCACCCCAAAATCAATACACTCTTCCATTGGTTGAATCATGTCATCAAAGAATTGGGTTGTGTCCCCAAACACATAAAGAACAATATCTCCAATGTCAAGAGGTTGGATATCAATACCAACAACATCAACAACAAACCCAATCACCACATCTCAAAGATCAATCACAACAAGAATCACCTCAACAAGCACAAATCTCACAAGAGCACAAACATGAATACACTCCTTTTGGAGTGGCAATCAAACTATTGCTAAGAAATCTACTTAATGCAAAACTCATCACTCTTCCAAAAATAAGCGCTTTAAACTTTATCCTAAACTTCCCTTAGAATAGGGGTGGATCTTATTGTGAGTATCATAGAGAAAATCTTCATAAAACATCAAATTGTATTCAACTCAAAAATCTCATCCAAGACCTTATTGATCAATGAAAAATAATTATTGAGGAAAATGATCATGATTCAAGCACTAGTGAACAATTACAATCTCTCCACCTTGATTATTGAAAAAAATGATCAAAATATATCCATCAATGAGCACCTTGAAGATGTTTCTACCTCATCCAATGATCAAATTAGCATACATCATGAGTCACTTTTCAATCATGATCGAAATCCAACAACAATACCCAAAAATGATGCAATTCAAGAAATGTTAACATCATTTGATCCTATGGTTGAAACCATTGACAATCTCCTCACCACAATTGTTGAAGAAAATGATCATGATCTATCCATCAATGAGCACCTTGAAGATGTTTCCACCTCATCCAATGATCAAATCAACATACATCAAGAGTCACCTTTTAGTCATGATCAGAACCCCTCAAAAAATGATCTATTTCAAGGAGTGTTAGAATTATTTGATCCTATTGAGGGTATGTGCAGGATCATCATGGAAAAAACAGGCCCTTAAGTGGCAATAAAAAGACAAAAAAAAAGAGTTAGACAAATTGACGTAAAAATTTGAATAACTTATCTATACTATTTTAAAAAAATGTAAAAATAGAATCTGTAGAAAATTGAATGTAGTTTCTAAACTACTAGACCTTTATTTTATTTTTTTAAATCTATTTGGTGAAAATTTGAAATTTCAATGTAGTATTATTTAAATTTCAGGGTAAAAATAAGAAGTAGGTGTCTATCTGACCACCCTAACCACAATAAAATGATAATATTTTTTTATAATCTTTTAGAATAAAAGTAAAGAACTCATGTCCCAATGTGATGCATATTTTTTTATAATTTTTTTCCCAGTAAATAATTAATTATGAATTTTTTATTACAACTTTAAAAAAATATAAAAGCTCGTCTGTCTAACCACCTTAACTTGGTCAAAAATTAATGAAATTCATTTTTTTTCTCTTTTAATCTTATAGTATGTGAAGCATAGAATGTGACTCATGTTTCAGATTCAAAAAATGTGATGCCATTTGAAAGTTATAGATGTTTTTCAATCAGCCTATCAATCAGGACTTTATTCGTAATTCTAATAAAAAATGTATAATAATTATTTATTAAATTGAAACTAAAGCATAATTTATATTGGTGGAAAGCTGAGAATCTCCTCTAAAAACCCTTTTCGTTTCATCAATTTTGGGTAAAAAAAAGGTCATCAGCCACATGGACCATCATATGGCTTACATATCGCCACTTTTTGGCCCATCATGATCTTGCACATACCCTTAATATAATCCATAATCTATCAAGCAATGATCATGTTGAAAATTTCAAAACATCACCTAACGAGTTAGAGGAAATATCTCAAGAATTTATTCCAAAGCATGATCAACATCTTTCACCAAAGTCTAGCAATGGTCCTTTCCAAGACATATTGACATCCTTTGACCTCATGATTATAGATACTAAAGGGATCCTCAACTCAAAATTTGATCCAAGTCCACTCAAATCTCAAGAGGATGTTGAGCCACTTCCAATTCCTAATGAAGATATCCAAGAACACTTTATAAGAAATCCATCCTTTGAATTAAACCCATGTCAAGAACTTGATCCAAAGCATATCGAAAGCAATTCTGAAATCATTCAAGATCAATAATTCATATCTCCAAGATACTACAATGATCTAATGGGCACTCTCCTATCTATACAAGATGTCACAAAAGATGATCATAGCCATATGACACATACTCCTCCATCTACCCATGAGATGCTTTCTTTGGATGTACACGTAGATGATCTTCATTCAAAAACAAGAGTCTCATACTCTTGGCATCATTACCAAGGAACAAGAGTCTCCTACTCTTAACATTTGTACACATGATCAAGATATAGAAAAATATAGAGATATATCAGAAATGGATCATGAAGAAGGCTTCTATAGAAGTTGTAAATCAGAAATATCCTGTGGAGACATATCAAAAATAGATCATGAAGAAGGCTTCTACAAAATTTGTGAATCAGAAACATCATGTGAAAGCATATCAAGAATGAATCATGAGGAAGAATTTTATGTGGATAGTGAATCATCAACACCTCTTGAAGAAGCATTAAAATATGATATTTCACAAGATCAAGCCAAAGATATCAATCAAAAAGTTATCCCACATATGGAGGATCCTATCACTTATAAACTTGGATCACTTACCTCTTTTAGGGCAAGCTATTCTATCAATGAAAAAGCTATCACCTTTTAAGATCCACAACATAGTAGAGAAGGATTAACATCTTGTTTACAAGGTAAATCATATCCTATTGCAAGTAAAAAATTTCAACAGATGAATTATCAAGGCAAAGGATTAGGCCTACATGAACAAGGTATCTTAGAGCCAGTGCAGATTATTGGCAATCCTAAGCATCAAGGTCTTGGTTATTCAAAAATTAAGGGATCTAAACATATCAATGATACCTCTGTAATACTGGGGGAAATTTTATCTAATGCAATCATCAACATAGGGAGCATGAAGAATCCTTATGATGAAACCAATGCCAACTACAAATAGTCACATCATGAATCTTCATCCACCCATCACCCCATCTACGAAGTGGGACCAACATCAAAAGAAATATTTGAATCAAAGCACAAAGAATGTTATCGAAGAAAAAAAAGTAGAAAAACATGAAGGAAACATCAAATGCCCATGGATACCAAAGAATACAGAGAATGATTATCCCTATCAAACTCCATTAGTGAAAGAAACTATGGGGAAAAAAAAAAAGGGAAAAGTATCCACCAAAGATGTCCACAAAGGCAAAAGCGAGCTTCTCAAGAAACATACAAAGTATATCAAGCGGTTGGTATTAATTCCATGCACAGTTACATATCCACCCATCATTGCTCATCTTCCCAAGTTTGGAGTGTCAAAGGTTCCAAGCTATCAACCAATCCATCTTTTATTCCTAAACACACAACACCATCCCTTCCTCCACACATGATATCCAATTCTCACATTGACCATGTACTGGTAGTAACCCTTCATCATAAGGATTTAGAAGGACTTCTATTGCGATATGCACACAAAGATAAAGTTAGCCTTGGTATCAACAAAGAAGAACAAGAATCTCAAAAGTTGCATTCAAGTGCACATATCTTGGAAAAGAAACTTCTTCAAGTAGGGTATCAATGGCACATTATGATAGACGCATCTACATCAACAGTACTAGGTGGTTCAACATGAACTTAAAATCTTTCAGCAAAACATCAAAAAATAAAAAATAAAAATCATGAAAATAGTAAAAATAAAAATCGTCCTTTAGTGAAAACCACTATGGTGGCACTTTAGATAGGTACCATGATGAAAACCTAGAAAATAGGAATCATGTGTAGAATCGAGCATCTACGTGTGCTTAATTCAGGTGGGAGCATCTCATCCCATCCATAATAAAATCTAGCATTCCATCCATCTTATCCATAATAAATCCATTCATCCATAAACCATTTATCCAACCCATTGCCATCTATCTACCTTATCTTGATCTTGACAAAAATTTGGTGTACACTTTACACTTGTTTATGGTAAACATCTTGACATGGGTCATTTTCATTGATCCTACCTGATCCAACATTATCTAAGCCTTGAAGCACTATCCAAATAAGCATCCTTTTTTCGAACACCTTATCTTATCACAAGATAATCGTTGGCATCCTTTGCGTTCTTACCATATCCATCCATCCATACATCTATCCAAGCATCCATCCATGGCATCCCATACATTGCTAGACACTGGGGGCAAATATTTACATCTTGCTTGAAGAATAGATCTTGATCTATATCTTCCAACTTATGTGGTGATCCAAACATTGAAAAAAATTAAATCAAATTGGTCAAAGCATTTTTGAGCCAAATCCAAATCACTAATCCATGACATATTTTGACAAGATGATATTCCTTATAAAGATTTATCTTTCATTGAAGGGTGGGTGCATGGAAATGGGTAGCAATTCCGTGGACACCCTAAAAAAAAAAAACTTGAAACCATAACGCGAGGGCGTTATGGCTTTCGTTAAACCTAGGAAAGTTCCCTTCAGCCACAAGTGCAAAGACATAACGCGAGCGCGTTATAACGCACTCGCGTTATCTTCTGTTAAAAGCAAAAAAACAAATGCAAATCTCTCATTTGTATTTCGACTAGTTTTTTTGCTCCACCGGTGGCCAAAAACCCCAAATATCGCACTCGTGTTCTAGGAGAAGAATTCTTCACCAAGAATCCAAATTTCTTCACAACGATGGTGCCACGACGACGAGGAGCTGTAAGACGTAAGGATTCTATGCTTTTTTTTTTGAATTTGTTTGTTTTAGGTTGAATTTGATATCTATTTGTTTTAATTTTTAGGAGATGCAAATCAACCTGCAAACCCTCAAAATCCTCAATAGGAGGACCAACCAAATCCTCAAGATTAAAATCAACCACAACATCAACCTCCTCCACCAATCACTCAACCCCCTCCTAGCACTCAACAAAATTTAATGAGTGAAATTGAGAACAACAAAAAACAAATTGAGGATTTGATCTATAGGTTGAGTGATTCAAATGGTTCAACCATAGAAAGAGTGACCCTAGCCAATTCATAGAAAGATATGTTAAAAAACGTAGATTCAATTAGCAAACAAATAACTGGATGGGAAGATAGGAGGCAGGCAGCCAAGGAGTATTATGCAAACAAACTATCATACAAGGATGTGAAAGATTTAAAAATAACAAAAGTTGATTTGTGTTCATTATTCACCGACCCACGCACAAATCAAAATCTTACCCTCAATGCGAAGAGGTTTCCTATCCATTGGTGCCACCAACAACAAATGAAGGAGTGGTTTTATGATAGGTGGTACATGGTCTTCGATTACCCACCGTGCAACAATTGCGAGGTCCCGCAATATTTCCTTAGGAAACTATATAGTGAGTTCATATTGAACAAAATCCCAAATTATTTTGATATGGGGGATTTCTAGGGGAGAGGTGGGGGGTCAGCTCAGGATAGACCTGGTGCACAGCCGGATCCTACATGACAAGGTAGACGAGCTCTTGCTAGGCCACCTCATGAGCACATTGTTATGCCTTCCATCGTGAAGGAAAGTGTTGACGTAGAGACATTGCAGGCAATCCGCACTTTGACCCAGAGTGTCATCCATCATACTAGCCCTATTCTACAGCGCCATCCAGGGGAGTCTTCTAGTGGTGGTCTTCGAACACATGTGTGTCAATCTTGCGGGGCTACTTGTTCACATGACCCCACCAACCCTCAAGAGACTGGTACGCAGGATCCGTCTACAACTATGGAGATGGAGAGGGCAGTTGACATTTTGCATGAGGCATATGGCATTGATAGTCAAGTAAAAGTTAGTGCATGTGTTCATTGAATTTAATTTATTAAATTTCAATTTTGAAATGCAAGATTAACTAAAAAAAATTTATGATTTTAATAAAATTGCAGGGTCATAGTGTTGAGACTGGATACACCGCCCCCCCACCAACCTATTTTTGCAGTACACCTATTGCTAGGGTATGTAACTAGTAAACAATTATAAGTTTATTGTATATTAATGGCATTGTTTTACAAATGGTAATTTAATATGCAATTTTGGATGTTGAACAAACTAATATTGGAGGTTTTGATGGAGCACTTCCCAGTGGCGGTGGATTTACTCAAACCTTCACACGGGTAATAGAATAAAGAGTTTAACTAATGAATCAAGTACTTAATAGATTTGTGTAGTTTATGCATGCACATCGTTGATTACGTTGAATAATTTGTTGTTTTATTTTTAGTTGTTGCGAGATGATACACCTCCGAATGTGACAAGGGCAATGGATATTGGTGTGACATCTTCTATACAATCCTCAATGGCTCTGACAGAAGAGGTATGAGGCAAATTAGTAAATTTTAATTTACATTTGTTGTTATAGATGTTAGTTAGTGAGAAATCAAACCATTATTGATTCACGTAGTTTTTGTCTATTTGCATGGTTTATACAGGGCTTGAGCACGCCTGAGCATGGGCATGAGGATATTTCCCTCATGGACAGAGATCGTGAGATGGCTGTAAGTGATTATTTTCTCAAATATATCATTTTTTATAATGTAATTTCTATATAGTCATGTCTTTACTTCTTATTGTAACAGTTAAAACTTCACCATGAACTAAACCCTAGGAGGAGTAGCAGGAACACTCTACGAGCACTGCAAAAATGAGTAATAGACCTATCGCCATCCGAGTGAAAAGGAAAGGGAAATATTTTATTTCCTAGGCATGGAGAGCAAAGACTTTTGATTCTAGAGTCCTTTATTGTATGCCTGTATGGCAATTTTGTACATATTTTTTATTGGACATATTTCACATTGTATGCCTAGATGGCATTCTTGTAAGCCTACATGGCTATTTTGTACATATATTTCATACTT
The DNA here is from genome assembly GCA_007115665.2 of Sequoiadendron giganteum. NCBI lineage: Eukaryota > Viridiplantae > Streptophyta > Pinopsida > Cupressales > Cupressaceae > Sequoiadendron > Sequoiadendron giganteum. The sequence goes on from CM021100.1 coordinate 861,610,809, forward strand.
ATATCGACATATATTTACGTATTCCTAAATGGCTATTTGGTTAATACAAATATCTTTTTTCGATGCCTGTCCATATTTACATTCTAAATTGATGGTTCAATAGATATGAGTTACGTATATTCAAGTGTATACTTTACAACTTACGTGTATACTTTGTGACTTACGTGCATTCGAGTGTATACTTTATGGCTTACATGTTTTCATGCATATACCTTGTATTCGTGCATATGCTTTGTTTTAATTTGTGTATACTATGTATTCATGTGTATACTTTTTGAGGCTTACGTGTTTATGAGTACTTGTAGTTCCCTTATTGACATGTACATGTTTGACTTATTCATGTGTATAATTATTAATTGGTTAGCCCTAGCATTGATCTATGTCATCCTCAATGCATGATCCTTGAGATGGAGTAAGTACACCCTCAAGGTCAAAAGGAGTTTCACATGCATTCTTCATAGGCTCATTTTGGTAGTGAAACCAAAAACCTCTTGCATCATTGAAACGAAAAAAAAATTCCTTTATAGCAGGTCTGAAGCCATTATCATTCTCCATCAGTTCTTCATGTATCCACTCCCCATTAATGGTTGTCTCATGACCTTCCTGAAACTAAGCACTTATCTCATTTGTGATCAAAGAGATGTATGAAGATTTATCTTTCTCCTTATGAACCATTCATTATCATGAGAGATGGGTTCTTGTGAACCACTACTGATGAATCATGGGTCAATGAGTTTGACTTGTAAAACTACACGATTGAATCCTGATAGCAATATCACAATATTTATATATCTAAACGTGTTATTTCCTTCAGGTAAAATTTGTACTTATACTTATGTGATTGATGTATGTCTGTGTATGGGATCATAGTAATTTCTATTTGATGATGCTATTGTGTCTTTAAGGTTTATTTATTAAAGGGTGCATGAAACAAGTTTTAAATCCTTACAAATATTTGAATTTCTTAGGTTTTTCTATTTGTCGAGTCTAGGCTCCGAGCCCGAGTCCAAGTCAAAAAATGGCTTGTCAAGTCTAAGGTGAGTCCTAGTCTTGTAACACTGGTGTGAACACATTGAGGAATAATGTATATGTCGATGAAGAGAGAACCCATCCTTGTTTCCAAACAACCATTTATCCCTCAAGAGCACTCTTGCTCTTCCCAAGACCTATTATCTGGTCTTCCTAGGGTATTCCTCTCTACCCTACTAAGGGATCACTCCTAAACCCCTCTCACCACATAAGAGTCTCCACCAATTTCAAATTCTTCTCCATCACTCTCAATCCACCACTAAGCTTCCTTGGGCTCCACACTGACCCAAAGTGTCCTAATCACTCCAGGGGCTAGGAAAGGGTATTCTCACTATCCCCTTGTTGATTTTACTCCTCACTGATCCATCTCATAGGATTCTTTCACTTTTTACCCATCGCTTTCTTGAAAAACTCAATTTTAGGCCTTGTAGCCTTCTACCCCAATTTGGCCTCCTAGAACCCGTTTTCTTGACTTTTCTCACAAACAGTCTTAACAACCCCCAAATTTTTTTGTAGATTATTTCTTTTGACCATCAAGGCTCCAAGATTTACCAGGCCTTAGGTCCTAAAAGTGTTTGTACATATGATTGTCCTCAAACCCCCTATTTTCAAGGGTTCCTAGGGTTTTTGGCTCTTTTTCCTTCTTTGACGGCTTCAATGACCTCATCAACTCTCTTCCTAGCACACACATGACTAAGATACATGTTCCTACACTTCCATACTCTTTATTGGCACAAACCAATCCATTTAGCAACTCTCCTTGCTGTTGTCCTCTCCAGGCTACTAGCCAGAATGCACTTTCACTCGCTTAGTGCTTGATGATTTCATCACCTTCCCTGCAAAACAAGACCCCAAAACCTAGATGTATAATATTTAAATAGTCCCCAACTTGATTCCAAGTGTCCATGAGAGGAAATCCACAGAAATTTAAGTGGGACTCATTATTCAAAAAATTGGCCTGAACCGGCAATGAGACCAAGAACACCAAGAACTTGAAAAAAGATAACCAGTCGGTCTAGATGAATAATCTAATGCTACATAAGGTAATTAAGTGACACAAATGGAAGGCTCAAAGCATAAAATAAGTCCTTTCAATCCATTCTTGACTGGAAGAAGGCACAAAAATAGAAATTCAGTGAAATTTGCACTCTTCCAATCACAAAAATGTACTCTCCAAGTCTCAATTCGTGAAAACAATCCTCCAACCCAGGTATTAGGGTTTTTCTAACCTTATATACCTTTCTCCCATGTGCTAGGACCCTTGGGTCCAGCTTAGAGCATCATTAATGCCATTTTCCAACTTTTAGGACAAATAGCCAAGGCAACATTGCTCAAAATGCTCACAGTGTCCAAGACTTACCCAAACCGCAAGCCCCTAACAAACCTATTGGTGCAGGAGCACCTAGAAGAACACCTAGGAAACACTAGGAATAGGAAAGATTTGTTAAGTTTTGTTTCAAATGTGATAAGGTCATGTTGACCATTGAAATTGTGGAAGAGACGTAAAAATGTCTTGGTCAGGAGCTATCAGGAGTGGAAGAGTTGTGAGTTTAGACACTCATGTTTGGTAGTTTCTAGTAATTGGAAATAAAGCCCAAAATGTTGCATATGTGCAATTTTGCCTTATTGTGGTGGTTATGTCTGACCAAGGGGAAGGGTAACCACTTTTTGAACCTTTTTAAGGATTGCCTCGACCTATGTGAAAGGTTGAAAGGCATTTGAAGTTTTATAATTTTGAATTTTTCATGAAGGAGAAAGAAGAACAGTAGGAGTAATTGCTTAATTTTTTGTGTTTGAGATCTTGGCAGTGTGTTAATGGAATAACCAAGCATTGGCATACATGTGGAATGTAGTTTAGTTGATCTCAAAGTGTTGGTTGGTCAATAACTAGTTGTTTCATCGTTCAATTTCTAATTTCAGTTCTCTAGGTTCTTGTTTTTGGGTTATTCTTCCTGGCAAGCTGCAATAAATGGAGTTCTAGTCCACCTTTCCCCTCTACCTGGTGTATGGGCTCTTGGAAACAGTGGCTAGGCTCCATGCCTATACTTTTAGTAGTGTTAGGAGTCATTAGGGGTCAAGTGTGCATGAAAGAAGACCTTTCCTAAGTGAGCTAAATAGTGCCCAACTAGGAAAGTCAAGGGGTGGGAAGCACCTCACTTGCAGGGAAGACCTCTCCATGCTAAACCCCATGGTAGAAAGGTGGAAGGAGGGCCTATAGAGGTCTGGTAATAGTTAAGAGGCTACACCAATCCATTTGATGGAAGAACTCCATGACAGTTCACCCGGGTGGCCAAGAGTTGACAAAAAGACCCTATATTTGCTAAATTGATGAATGAGCCTATGTACGGCAATACAAGGACTAAGACCTTGAAAATATTGAAGAACTTGGTATCAGGACCAAGAAACCATAGGGAAGTTTTGGGGTACTTTGGGAAAGTTTTGAGAAACATCCACTTGTCTCGGGTTAGGGCTCTAGGCTTGTAGCCTTTTTAACCCTAGGTGAGGGTTTGGAGGGAGAGATGGAGAAATGGAGCCTAGTGGTTGTTCAAAAACCCTAATAGGATGCTAAGAAGCATTATTTCACATCTCTACACCCCTGCAAGGATCTAACTGAGTGCTGAGAGTGTTTGACCTTTAGGGAAGATTAAGGGTCAAGGGTGAGATAGTGGCAAAGCACCAAGTTTGGTTTGGTAGTTGTGAACTTGGATGAAAGTGGGGATGGCCAGTAGAACCAGGGGTACCTATACCTAAGATAGGACCTATAGGTGAAGGTGGTGGAGAGTGCCACCATAGGGGATTGCCAAGGTGAGATCTAGAGCATGGAACAGTGTGTTCCATCCAACCCCATCTTACATCACCTATTTCCAATTCACTCATCAAAAACACTCTTGGGACTTTACATCGTAGTCCTTATTCCCTTGGTGGTTGGATAGAACCACCTACAAGCCAAAATTGCAAAGATATCTCCAAAAGACCTTAAGGTGCTCCTGCACCATTCTCCCCCCTACAACAAAGAAGTTAAGGAACTTGTGGTGTCAAGAGCTCCTCACTAATTCCATGCTTCTTAAAGTCACTTTCTGCTATCCAAGTAGCCTCTGACTCTGGTTGATGTCTCCACTTCACTAGGTGCTCCATGTATGTCTTGTGCCTATTCTTCTTCTTCACCCTTGAGTCTAGAATCTTGTCCACTTGTGGTCTGATCTGATCAAGTGCCTTGAGTTCATCCAAATCCTTACTCACCTTAGCACTATATTGTTCCTCATCCATTTTTGTTCCTTTATACTTCACCAAGTCCTTCACATTGAAGATAGGTGAAATGGACATCTACTTGGGTAACTTCACCTTGTATGCATTGGATCCATACTTAGCCAACACTTTTCATGGCCCTATCCTTTTCATCTGCAACATTACTAACCACTCATATAACCCCTCTATGGTTTTAAAATTTGACTTCCATTCATCTCCCTCTTTCATCCTAATCTGATAGTGGCCACTTTTCAAATCAATCTTGGAGTAGTACTTAGCACCCCCTAAATAGTCCATTAAGTCTTCTATCCTAGAAATAGCAAACCTATATCTAATGGTTATCCTATTTATGGCCCTAGAATCAGTACACATTCTCCACTTATCTCCCTTCTTAGGTGCCAACACCACTAGAACAACACATGGGCTTATGGTTTTCCTGATCAACCCTTTGTCTAAAAGTTCTTGATCTTGCCTTGCTATCTCCTTGTTCTGCTCTTGTGTTATTTTGTATGCAGCCTATTTAGGCAATGTTTCTCCTGGTACAAATTCAATTTGATGACTAATTGCCCTCTTACGTGGTAGTGTAGTTGGTGTTCCTTCACAAATGATATCCCTGAACTGATCCAACAGTTGCTTCACCTCTGCTATCATAGGTAGCCGACTAGGTGACTCCTCCTCCTTTGGCTTGAACATGACTGCATAGAAAACTCCTTCTTCCTCCTTCATGTCTCTTAGGAATTCCTTTCCACTCATCAAAAGTACATTGGATTCTGCCTTTTCCACTGTGCCTTCTTGGGGAAAAAACTTCGTGGTTAAGCGCTTGAGCTGGAATATACTAGAATGGGTGACATCCCGGGAAGGCCTAGTGCCTCACCTCTATGAGCATCACTTAGATGCAATGAGTGCTAAGTGGGGCCATTCAATATCATTTCAAATTTGTTGCGTTAAGCAACTTACAAATTTGCAACTTAAGACTCCTCCAACCTAAGGGATCGATCCGATGGAACATAGCTCAAAGCAATTCCATGTGTTTCGGTGTAAAAGATGACCATGCCTAGCATAAAAATACTTATTCGGACATGTTGGAATAGTCCGCTTTGTCACATGAGTTGCAAAGCGAAAGTTGCACCACTTTACAACTTTGCACTACTTGAATTTCACACCTTTTCCATCAAGTGAAAATCTGTCACCACTGGAAAACCACTCCGAGATAGCCAAGACTGAGAGAGGTTTTTGTAGAAAGGAACAACATGATCCTATAGGATTGGATGAGAAGTTTCTAAGCATCACGACATCTGAGTAATAGCATGCTGAAGTTTGCAGCCATTTTGCACTTTGGACCCTTAAGGGATCGATCTGGTGGAACATAGCTCGGAGCGATTCCACATGTTTCGGTGTGAAAGAGGACCGTACCTAGCATAAAAATACATATTCGAACATGTTGGAACAGTCTGCTTTTTCACACGAGTTGCAGAGTGAAAGTTGCACCACTTTGCAACTTTGCACTACTTGAATTTGACACCTTTTCCATCAAGTGAAAATCCGCCGCCATGAGAAAACCACTCCAAGATAGCCAAAACCGAGAGAGGTTTTTCTAGAGGGCCCCAATACCTTTTTGTAGGATTTCACGAGAAGTTTCTAAGTTTCACGGTATCTGAGTACTAGCATGCTGAAGTTTGTAGCCATTTTGCACTTTGGACCCTTAAGGGATCGATCTGGTGGAACATAGCTTGGAGTGATTCCATGTGTTTCGGTGTGAAAGAGGACCATGCCTAGTGTAAAAATACCTATTTGCATGTGTTGGAACAGTCCACTTGGTCACACAAGTTGTAGAGCAAAAGTTGCACCACTTTGCAACTTTGCACTGCTTGAATTTGACACCTTTTCCATCAAGTGAAAATCCGTCGCCATGAGAAAACCACTCCAAGATAGCCAAAACCGAGAGAGGTTTTTCTAGAGGGGCCCAATGCCTTTCTGTAGGATTAGATGAGAAGTTTCTAAGTGTCACGGTATCCGAGTACTAGCATGCTGAAGTTTGCAGCCATTTTGCACTTTGGACCCTTAAGGGATCGATCCAGTGGAACATAGCTCGGAGTGATTCCACGTGTTTCGGTGCAAAAAGAGACCATTCCTAGCATAAAAATACCTATTCAGACATGTTCAAACAATCCGCTTGGTCACACGAGTTGCAAAGTGAAAGTTGCACCACTTTGCAACTTTGCACTGCTTGAATTTGACACCTTATCCATCAAGTGAAAATCCGCCGCCATGAGAAAACCACTGGAAGATAGCCAAAACTGACAGAGGTTTTTCTAGAGGGGCCCAATGCCTTTCTGTAGGATTAGACGAGAAGTTTTTTAGTGTCACGGTATTCGAGTACTAGCATGATGAAGTTTGCAGCCATTTTGTACTTTGGACCCTTAAGGGATCGATCCGGTGGAACATAGCTCAGAGCGATTCCACGTGTTTCAGAGCGAAAGAGGACCGTGCCTAGCATAAAAATACCTATTCGTATATGTTGGAATAGTTTGCTTTGTCACAGGAGTTGCAGAGCGAAAGTTGCACTACTTTGCAACTTTGCGCTGCTTGAATTTGACACCTTTTCCATCAAGTGAAAATCCGCCGCCATGAGAAAACCACTCCAAGATAGCCAAAACCGAGAGAGGTTTTTCTAGAGGGGCCCAATTCCTTTCTGTAGGATCAGACGAGAAGTTTATAAGTGTCACGGTATCTGAGTACTAGCATGCTGAAGTTTGCAGCCATTTTGCACTTTGGACCCTTAAGGGATCGATCCGGTGGAACATAGCTCAGAGCGATTCCACGTGTTTTGGTGCGAAAGAGGACCATGCCTAGCATAAAAATACCTATTCAGACATGTTGGAACAGTTCGCTTGGTCACATGAGTTGCAGAGCGAAAGTTGCACCACTTTGCAACTTAGTACTGCTTGAATTTGACACCTTTTCCATCAAGTGAAAATCCGCCGCCATGAGAAAACCACTCCAAGATAGCCAAAACCGAGAGAGGTTTTTCTAGAGGGGCCCAACACCTTTTTGTAGGATCATATGAGAAGTTTCTAAGTGCCATGGTATCCGAGTACATACCTACTGAAGTTTGCAGCCATTTTGCACTTTGGACCCTTAAGGGATCGATCTGGTGGAACATAGCTCGGAGCGATTCCACGTGTTTTGGTGTGAAAAGAGACCATTCCTAGCGTAAACATACCTATTCGGACGTGTTGGAACAATCCACTTGGTCACACGAGTTGCAAAAAAATGTGTACAAATTGTTTACATGACCTTTATATGACCTTTTTCACATTGTTTACATTTCAAAATTCAAAGTTTGCAAATTTTCCTACTCAAGGCATTTACAGAACAAGGTGCTACTACACCAAACATGAACTTCAACCTTAAAATATTTGAGTATATCTCATTATGTAATTAAATCTTACTACAATGCCTCTGGCACTTCGTTCTCTCAGATCTTTTACAATGTCACTCATACATTCAAGATTCTCTTTAAATGTCTACATCATAGGTGCTCATCACTAGGTTAACTTCAAATGAAATAAAAATAGATGGAAGGCACTTACAGATGTTGCATGCAGGCATCAAAATAAGGATGTTGCATTTCTTTTCTGGTTGACATTCTATTGGATGACTCAGATATATGCATTTTTTGCAAGGGGACACCAATCACTGTAAAAGAAGATGATAGCATTGGCATCAAACAAATTAATGTGCATACATGTATAAATTAATAAGACCCAATGTGCATATACTTACAAATTAATCCAATGAACCATCCGGGTCTGCTCTACTCTTTATTGTGTCAAGTATTGCCTCATGGTCAGACTCACGGACCTTCCATAACGTCTTGTTCAAAGGTCTACCCCCATATTTGGTCAAATGAACATTGGATGCCATGAAAAGGTTCGAGTAATGAAGAATGTTACGATGCATGTCAAAGTCCTAAAATAGCCAATGTCTAACACTTGAATGTGGGTACCTTCTAAGCCATGTTCCAGTAACCACAACTGACCCTATAGGGTATTCGATGTTTTCTCCATCAATAACTAGGGCCTCCAATTTCTTTTTTGTCTCAACACAACGACACAAGTAATAGTCTATTCCCTCTTCATTGTCTTCATCTGCAATAACTGCATAAACATGCCCTGCATTGATATGTGCAAAAAATCTCTTGAAATTTGTCAACATTATGAATACAGTACAAACTAAGATCTAATGATATGAAATTTCAACAACTAAGAAAGTAGATATATCACCTCGTTGAACTAGATCTGATATGTGGTCAAAGTCGACCGATGATTTTATCTGTGTCAGTTCCAATGCCATCGGAGGGCGATATGTGTGAAGTGGGCTAAGATAACTTGTGAACCATTTGTCAACCCACTCCCCTAACTCACAATCATTCCAGTCTTGCATTGTACATGAAGAACAAAACCATGCCATCTTTCGTGTATCGATACTCCATGAACCTGTATTTGAGCTAAGGAAAGAGTGTACCTCACTCGATCCTATTAGTGTACAACAGTCTTCATTTGGTGCAATGTTAGTATCATCCATCAACCAAAAAAATCTACAAACTAAAGACGTACCTTCATTACCTAGACCCATCAAAGCATTACACCACTTGACGATTGATTTTACATCTGTCAACTTTGCAATGTCTTTACACTTTAACTCTTCACGTGCTAATGCTCTTTTCATGCATGATTTTGCACCATCATGCTCCCCCTTTCCATGTCCAGGCTCACAAAAGTTCCACATATGTTGAACACTTGTAATGACATGCATCCTGCACAACCAGTAGAACATGCACAATTTCTTGAACTGTCTTGCATAGTTATCAGACCATATTATATGTTGATCGTATTCTATGCCCCTTTGAGCCAAACCACTGTAGAACATCTGGAAGCAACCTTGCACGAACTCTGGAGAATGTGTGTGATCATCACTAATGTAAAAGTGGTACTCCCTCAATACCTTCCTTTGCTCATCTGTACTAGCAGATGCATGAATGAATGCTATGTGAACAAATATCGAAACTTGTGTGGAGTTGTAATACTGTGACTGCACCTCATGTTGTGGCTATAGAGTGTAGTTCTCTACAAAGTCAACCATGGATACTATGCTTCCAACTGGAAAGGTGTCCTTGCATAACTTGAACTACGTGTCCAACCATTGGGCTCTATGGGTATGCATTGCATACTCAGACAGTATACTGTCACGAAATGTGGTCATAAATTTGTACACTGGAATCTTCTCAATAACCAAATCACACCTTTTTGCTTGAGACCCATCTTTTGTAGCATATGCCACTGTTTTATACTTCCCGAACTCTACTAGTTTTTGGCCCACCTCATATGTGCTTTCCATATGTTGACATACTGGCATATGCTGGAAGCCACCACAATGCTCGCATGAACCATCCAAGCATTTTGTCCTATAGAATATCTGGCCATCCTCTATTTCACATAAATTTTTTGATAAGAACTCTCTTGAAGATTTTGGTGGGGATTCTATGCCACAATCCTGCAAAACATCGTTAGTATGCAAATCTAGAATGATAAACATCATAAACATCATAATGGCTAGATAATTCAATATGTAGTCTACAACAACAAGTAGTGCGTGTGTGATTTATCTTGACATAAAAAGGTTTAAGCAGTTCAAAAAATCTTTGAGAACTACTAATTTGAGGATAATCATTTTCAAAATTTTGAAAAAATTGGGTTTGAGTCATATCCAAAAAATGCTTTGGATGTGGCTCATGATTCTGACTACCGATTCTCCTTCTTACCACATCCCTTTGATTCGGAGATGGCCTTGTGATATTCTTCCAATACTCTTCAATTAGTGTTCTCAAGGCTTCGACAACTTCTTTATCTTTTCGTGATAGTCTCCCTGAGAATGCCCATAATTCATTTGTATCATTGCCCTCAATTCTTTGTCGCCTTTGAATGGCTCTTGATAAGGTCTTTCTACTAATTCCTATTTTTCAGTAGTCTTTTTAATTAGGCGAACTCTCTTTGTTTGACAACTTACCAAAGTCGATGTAATGACCCATTGAGTGACATTACTATCCTTTGAGCATGAGGTCTTACCCACACTCTCATAAGCATCCATTAGATTCTTCACAATAGTGTCTTCAATCGATACATTCGATGTTCTCAACCCAAGAGTATTCATGATGTTCCTATACTTTGCACCCCGCATCATTTCAACAAATAGTTGAAATCTTGCAGTCTCATTTAGCTTTTCAAAGAATCGTTCCCAAATCCCTTCAGCATATCTTCTACAAGTGTGTGTTGAAATATTACCTTCCATGTGCTGCAAAATATCATAATCAATATTAATCAAATACTCTGGCTTTCTACGCAAAATTCTTGGTGGTGTTCTCCTAGGTACATACCTCTCAACATTAGGAATTTCAACAATATTTAATTGAGGTGGGCTAGATTGCATACCTTCGATCAAGGGTGGAGAAGAAGACATACCTTGAGGTTCACATGGGAATGATGGCATACCTTCTTCGTCAATTTCGAATGATGAAGTACTCTCAACTTGAAATGTGTTGGATGGTGTCCAACAATATTCACTTGTGGTAAATGGTGTCCCTCCATATTCAGTTGCAATAGATGGTTTCCATCCATATTCACTTGTTGTAGATGGTGTTCCTCCATATTCGCTTGTGCTTAAAGGTGTCCCTTCATATTCACTTGTCATAGAGGGTGTGTCTCCAACTACGGTATCTGAATCTATCTTATGATGATGCTTCCACATTCGTGCCTTTTGTGCTGCCAATTCCTGTTCTCTTTTTGACGGTTGAGGTTCCTCTACAATCAGGTTGTTTTCATCAATCGTTTCCAATTTCTTCTTTTCACGATATGCCACCACCCGAACTCTCTCCTTTTCTTTCAAGGTTTCGTTCTCTTCGTCTGTTAGTTTCCTCTTTGTATTTTTCTTCAACATGGCAGATAATTTTATCTGTACCATGGTAATGAGACGAATATTAGTTCCTAAAAAATGTATCCATTCAAGATAATTGAAAAATATATGTCATTGAAGGCTTCATTTATGTGTGAGTTAAGGCAAACTTAGGGTAGTCTAGAGCCTTGAAGTTTGGAGAAGCCTGAATGATGAAATTAGGCAAATTAGTCCATGTACACTTGGCAATTTGTCCTAAAAGTGGGAAAAGGGAATTAATGATGCTCTAAGCCTGACCGAAGGGTCCTAGCATGTGAGAGAAAGGTATATAAGGTCATAAAAACCATAATTGAGCATGTGGTAAATCTATTGTACGATTTGGAGTTTTGGAAGGGGAATTTGTGAGTTGGGAGAGTGCAAATTTCATTGAATTTATGTTTTTGTGCCTTCATCCAGTCAAGAATGGATTTAAAGGCCATGTCTAATGATTTGAGTCTTTCAATTGTGTCACTTAATTACTGTGTGAAGCATTATATTAACCATTTAGTTCAATTGCTTTTTGTTTTGCAAGTTTTTAGAGTTTTTGGTCTCATAGCCGGCTAAGGCCAGTTTTTGGAAATAATGATCCCCACTTGAATTCCCATGGAAAGGCTACCATGGCCACTTGGCATCAAGTAGGGGACTATTTTTATAGTGTAAATATGGTGTGTGGTGTCTTAGTTTGCAGGGGAGATGGTGAATTCATCAAGAACTAGGCGAGTGCGAGTGCATTCTGGCTAGTGGCTTGGAGAGGACAGCAGTAAAGAAAACTGCTAAATGGATTGGTTTGTGCTAATAAAGAGCAAGAGAGTGTGGGAACATGTATTCCAGACATGTGTGTGCAAGGAGGAGAGTTGAGGAGGTCATTGAAGCCCTCAAAGTTGGAAAAAGGAGCCAGAACCCTAGAAACCCTTGAAAATAGGGGGTATGAGGACAGTCCTATGTACGGATGCCAAAGGGACTAAACATATGGTAAATATTGAAGCCTAGGGTACCAATAGAAAGAATCTATAAAAATATTTGGGGATTGTTAAGACTATTTTTGAGAAAAAGCCAAGAAAACAGGTTCTTGGAGGCTTAATTGGGCAAAAGGCTACAAGGCCTAAAATTGGGTTTTTCAAGAAAGCGATGGGTACAAGGTGAAAGAATCCTATGAGATGGATTAGTGAGGAGTCAAATAAACAAGGGGATAGTGAGAATACCCTTTCCTATCCCCTGGAGTGGTTAGGATACTTTAGGTCAGTGTGGAGCCCACAGAAGCTTAGTGGTGAATTGAGAGCAATGGTGAAGAATTTGAAATTGGTGGAGAGTCTTATGAGGTGAGAGGGGTTTAGGAGGGATCCCTGAGTAGGGTAGGGAGGAATACACTAGGAAGACCAGAGAATAGGTCTTGGGAAGACCAAGATTGCTCTTGAAAGATAAGACTCCCCATCAATTGTTGAAGGAGTGGTCTATGTAATGAACTTTTGACCTTGTGCAGGGTATTTTGAAGATGTTTGATGCTTTGGAATGATCTGGGAAGGCCCGGGTATAGGAGTTTCTATAAACCCTCCCTCTTTGCTTTGAAAAATGGGGGTTTTTGTATTGGAAGCCTAGTTGAGCGGGTAAGGTCCTAAGACCTAGAAATTATCTTGTTTTGAGACCTAGAACTAAACAACTTGTGAATGACATAATCATTGGTTGATGTTTTGAGGAACCTAGTTGATTGTAATCAATTATTTTCAAGATTTTTGAAGGCGTTTTGAAGGTCCTTAAGGAATTGGGAACTCTTGATGCTAATTTGACTATACGAATCAAATTTTTTGTGAAGGGAAATATATTTGAATGCGTGTGTGAAGAAAGGTGTTGATTTCTTCCTTTGTATTGCATCAGTTCGTGCAGAGGTATTGGAAGGTGTTTGGACCCTTCAGATGAATGGGAGAGGCTTAGAGTTGTCTTAAAGGATGAATTTTGGTGAATTGTTCTGAATTTCTATAATTGGCAAGTGTAACTAATTGTGTATATAATTTGGTAATTTAAAATGTGCATTGAAAACCTAAGGTTATAGTGACAAACAAAAAATGAAAGCAAGCCATAATAGAATGAAAGAAAATTTGTAAAGACTTCACATACCTTAAAAACCAGACTTTCAAATGGAGGAGTTCAACCTAATTATGTAGCCTTAGCTTCTTCTTTCTTCAAACTCCACAACAATTTGACTTTTTCAAAAGGTTGTTCCCTTCCACACTTTAATTGTATATCAATTTTCAATGGAATTCAAACTTCAATTGATATTATATGTCTTTCAATGTGGAAACTCTGCTATTTCATGCAAAGGTGGTAAAAATATCATGGAAAAGGTGATGGAATGTGAAAAAGATGCTTGCACACTTCACAACATCATCAAAAAGACATTTTTTGTTAGAGCACGCGCAGAACCAGGGGAATATGCAGACTCTGGGCCTTCAAATCATGGGTATATAGATTTTTTTACCGTTTTAGTGGACTACAAAATGTGCTTGCCTTATAACGCGCACACATTATAACGCACGTGTATTATGTGAAATTTCATTTTCTTAGTGTATTTTTTAGAGTATAGGAGCTTTTGAGAGAGTAGGAGTGAGACAGGGGGAGAGTGGAAGATAGAAAGGGAGGGAGAAGGACAGAGTGGAAGAAAGAGAGAGGGAGAGAGTGGAAGATAGAGTGGAGGGAGAGAGGGGGAGAGTGGGAGAAAGAGAGAGGGAGAGAGTGGGAGATAGCCTCAACCCTCAGCCCTTAAACCCTAATCCCTCAACCACTATAGCCTCTTAATCCCTCAACCCTAAATCCTCAACCCTTAAACCCTAATCCCTCAACCCCTATACCCTCTTAATCCCTAGACCCTTAAACCCTAATCCCTCAAACCCTATACCCTCTTAATCCCTCAACCCTAAACCCTTAAATCCTAATCCCTCAACCCCTAATCCCTCTTAATCCCTCAACCCTCAATTCTCAACCCTTAAACCCTAATCCCTCAATCCCTATACCCTCTTAATCCCTCATCCCTCAACCCTCAACCCTTAAACCCTAATCCCTAAACCCCTATAGCCTCTTAATCCCTCAACCCCTAAACCTTAATCCCTCAACCCCTATACCCTCTTAATCCCTCAACCCTTAAACCCTAATCCCTCAATCCCTATACCCTCTTAATCCCTCAACCCTCAACCCTAAACCCTTAAACCCTAATCCCTCTTAATCCCTCAACCCTCAATCCTCAATCCCTACACCCTCTTAATCCCTATAACCTCTTAATCCCTCATCCATCTACCCTCTTAATCACTCATCCCTCAACCCTCAACCCTTAAACCCTAATCCCTCAACCCCTATAGCCTCTTAATCCCTCAACCCTCAATCCTCAACCCTTAAACCCTAATCCCTCAATCCCTATACCCTCTTAATCCCTCATCCCTCAACCCTCAACCCTTAAACCCTAATCCCTCAACCCCTATTGCCTCTTAATCCCTCAACCCTTAATCCTCAACCCTTAAACCCTAATCCCTCAACCCCTATACCCTCTTAATCCCTCAACCCTTAGACCATAATCGCTCAATTCCTATACCCTCTTAATCCCTCATCCCTCAACCCTCAACCCTTAAACCCTAATCCCTCAACCCCTATAGCCTCTTAATCCCTCAACCCTCAATCCTCAACCCTTAAACCCTAAACCCTCAATCCCTATACCCTCTTAATCCCT
>CM021100.1:861625885-861753310 GCA_007115665.2 Sequoiadendron giganteum
TCAACCATATACCCTTAAACCTATACTCTAAACCATCTACCCTCAACCCTAAATCCTCAACCCTAAACCCTAAACCCTTAAACCTTCTACCCTCTACCCTCTACCCTCTACCCTCAACCCAATACCCTAAACCATCAATCCTATACCCTCAATTCTCAACCCTCTATCCTATACATTGGATCCTCAACCCTCATATATCTCTATCCCTCTCTCCTCTTCTCTCCTTCTCTCTATCTCAATTCTCCCTCCATCTCTCCCTCCATCCTTCCCTCCATCTCTATCCTAATCCCTAATCCCTCAACCCTATACCCTCAACCCTTAAACCCTTAAACACTCAACCCTCACCCTGATACCCTCTACCCTAAACCCAATACCCTCTACCATCAACCCTATACCCTGAACCCTTAAACTCAAGTAAACTCTCTAACCTAATCCTTCAACCCTCAACCCTTAATTCCTCAACCCTTAAACCCTCTACCCTCAACCCTCAACCCTCAACCCTCAACTCTCAACCCTCAACCCTCAACCCTCAACCCTATACATTAAACCCTCAACCCTCAACCCTCAACCCTCAACTCTCAACCCTCAACCCTCAACCCTCAATTCTTAACACTTAACCCTTAATCCCTCAACCCTAGGTAGGTAGGGAAACATAGGTGAGATACAAAGTGATGAAGGGAGAGGTAGCTAAACAAAGGGATAGGGGAGATCAATATAGGTAGAGATGGAAGGAGATGCAGAGAGAGAGAGAGAAGGGATAGAGAGAGGTAGAGGGATGGAGAGGAGAGATAGAGAGTAGAGAGGGAAGGAGGTAGGGAGGAGATATGGTTGAGATATAGAGTGATGGAGGCAGAGGTGGGTAAAGAGAGGGAGAGGGGAGATATAGAGAAGATGATAGATAGAGAGAAGTATAAAGTCGAGGGATGGTGGGAGAGGAAAGGAGGAGATAGAGGTGAGTGTGTGTGAGAGGGAGAGAGAGTGAGAGGAGAGAAAATGAGGGGAGAGAGGAAGGGGAGAGAGAGAAAGAGATTAGATAGGGAAGGAGGGAGAGATAGAGAGTAGAGAGGGAAGGAGAGAGTAAGAGAGAAAGAGGGGGGAGGGAGAGGGTGGTAGGTAGTGGAGGGAGAGGTAGGTAGAGAGGGAATGATAATAGGGAGAGATGGAAGGAGGGAGAGTGAGATGGAGAGAGTGGTGAGATAGAGAGTAGAGAGGTAAGGAGAGAATGCAAAATAGAGATAAAGAGAGAGAGGGAGGTTGGAGGGAGGGAGAGGTTGAAAGGGATAAGTGACACATAGAGAGGGAAGGAGGGAAAGTGGGATAGATAGAGAATGGTGATTTAGAGAGGAGGGAGTGAGAGGGAAGGAGGTAAAGTGGGAGAGAGGGAATGGTGATTTAGAGAGGAGGGGGTGATAGGTAGGGATAGAGATAATGGTGAGATAGAGAGGAGAGTGAGAGAGAAAGAGAGGGATGGAGAGATAGAGAGAGAGGTAGGTAGAGGAAGGGAGAGGAGAGATAGATAGTAGAGAGGGAAAGAGGTAGGCAAGGAGGCATAAGTGAGATAGAGAGGGATGGAGAGAGAGATTTATGGAGAGAGAGGTATGTATAGAGAGGGAAAGAGAGAGGAGAGATAAAGAATAGAGAGGGGAGGGAGGGAGGGAGAGGTAGGGAGGTAGATAGAGGTGTGTGTGTGAGTGAGATAGAGAAAAGGATCAATTGAGAGAAAAAGAGAGGGAGGGAAGGAGGGACAATAGTGAGAGAGATTTGGAGGAGAGATAGAGAGAAGTAGAGAAGGAAGGAGGGAGGGAGGGATTGTTAGCGAGGGAGATAGAGGTTTGTGTGTGTGTGTGAGAGAGAGAGAGATATAGAGAGTGGTGAGATAGAGAGGGGAGAGTGAGAGGGAGGGATAAATAATTATGGGATAGAGAGGAGAGAGTTAGAGAGAAAGTAGGGGAAGAGAGTGAGAGAGATGTACGTAGAGGGAGGGAGAGGAGAGATAGAGAGTAGAGAGGGAAAGAGATAAGGATGGAGACATAAGTGAGATACAAAGTGATGGAGGGAGAGGTAGGTAAAGAGAGAGAGAGGGGAGATAAAGATAAGTAGAGAGGGAAGGAGATGTAGAGAGAGAAGAGATAGAGAGAAGTAGAGAGGGGAGGGAGGGAGGCAGATGTAGGGAGGAGATAGAGGGGTGTTTATGTGAGAGAGAGAGAGGGGAGAGAGAAAGAGGAAGGGAGAGATAGGGAGTGGAGAGATAGAGAGTAGAGAGAAGGAGAGAGAAAGATGATACAACTTGCTGACTACTAAAATTTGACCTCCTGATTATTGAAATTTGAATTGCTGATTACTGAAATTTGACTAAGTCTAAAATTTTTAAGATCTTCCAAAAACTAGAATTTGCATTATAATTCCTAGAGATATGAAACCACTCTCAAACATCCTGCCTATATACATGAAATATAACTTAATGTATAAGAAATTAAATCTCCATATGTAAATTTGGCGCTTGCCAAATGGTAAAAAGATTTGGAGAGTGCCAAATTTGGTGCTTGCCAAATAGGCTCGATATTACCAAGCCTATTTGGCGAGCACCAAATTTGGCAAGTGCAATATGGCCTATTATAAGTTTTTTTTGCAATTTGGCACCGAAATTGTGTCACAGATTGGTGCACTTACCCTAAATAGAGATAGAGAATAACTAATTCTATAACATAAATATGCTCATTGGAACAAGTAAGCTCTTTATCCAAGATTATCATACAATTATTGATGTTCATAGTACACTATAATAAATATCTCAAACTATATTTTACATAGTCATGCCTAGAGGAGTGGGTTGAAAACTCTCATATTCCAAGTCTAGTTATTGGTTGCTCACGTATACCCACCTTTCTTTGGGAACATTGAATACTTCCTATTGGTTGAGTAATAGTTTGAAAGGACCTTGAAGAAAATGGATAGAGTATCATTTCCTTCACATCATACCAAAGCCAAAAATGTGTAGGTTAGTCATAGATGATATTGAATCTAGGAAATTAACTATTTCAAATTAGGAGTCTCTTTTCTAGTTGAACCAAAGATAAAAAAGGAGGGGTGATTACCTATTCTATCTAGGTCATTTGATTATGTCCTAGGAGTCCTAATTGGATTGACTAACAACCTCACAAGGTGAGTCAATTCACAATGAGGAGGACTTAGGAGGGGGTTATTTCAGCTTTAAGGGGTTCACCACCAAGCAAATGCTTGGAAAAGATAAATGAACATTCAAACTACAAAACCTAGTTATACAAGCTAAATGAAATGTGCAAACAATGAAATTATGCAACAATGACATATGATATGTGTACCTGGGAATTCTTGAGATGTTGTGAGGATTCTAGAAATGTAAAGAAGCTTCCAAAATGTGCTATGGAGGATTAATATGCCCAAGGTGGCGTATTAGTCTCGTTGTTTTTTTTTTATGCAAATACGAAATCATCGGATGTTAGAATCGGATTTGAAGGAATCTCTAAAAAATATTCTTGGGGGAGGACTAAAACACCCAAGTTGGCGTGTTAGAATCATTCTAAATTTCTAAAAACTCTAAATGTCATCTTGGGCTCCAAGGTCTGCACTTGATTCTTCTTGGATCTCAGGTTCTGAGACTTCTGGATCTAGCCTATAGGTGAGTTTCCATGAAGATGACAACTTTGTAATGCAACTTTGTAAACTTTTACAATTTTGCACTCCAAATGATCTTCAAGACTTCAACCTAAACCAATAAACACAAATATGCAAGATGGGAAAATCTTGTTGTTTGTTAGTGAATGGGGGTTTACCTTTGTCAAACCCCTTGTTGGTAATTAAACCTTGAAATAAAATAAATTAATGAAGGGAAATGGTGAATGAACAACATGCAATACTACAACTCACCAAACCCTTCTAAAGTTTGCAAACTTGTGTAAAATGGTTGCAATTGATCTAGATCTTGAACCAAAGATATGGACTTGAATTTTTTGCTTGAATCAAAAAACTATATAAAAAATGTTAGCACAATAACACACATGATGCAAGATCTTTGATATGATGCTTGAATCTTGATGATGACTCCTGTCACGTATAGATTTTATTGATTATTTAAATGCAAATTATTAATCATGATATTGTTATTTAAATTGAAGTTAAATGATTATTTAAATGGATGTTAAATTGAAATTTAAATTGAAGTGAAAATTGAAATTGAAATGCAATTGCAATGATTTGAAATAAATTTTTATTTAAATTGGGGTTTGACATTGCTAATGAAAACTCGAGTGCAAGTGAATGCAGAAACAGGTGAACGTGAATGAAGGCGAGAACAGCGATCAGGTAGAGTCATTTTAGCCATTAGACGTTTATGAGGATGATGGAATCTCACACACACACATTTAGTTATTATTGTAATGTATTTTTGTGATTATTGTGCTTGCAAATTTTAAAATTAAGTTTAATTGATTTCTTAAAATTTGTGAAAAGAATATATTGCTTTAAATGACGATTTTATTATTTTGTGAGAGAATAGATCTTATTTAAATACCAAATTATTTAATTCAATATTTTATCATTGTTTAAAAATACTGATGCTTGTATTTTGAAATTTATTGAATAGACTTTTAATTGCAGAATTTATTAAAATGTAATAAAAAAATTGTGTTATAAAATTAATTGTTTTTATTAATTATCTTATTTGAAAATATGAAAGAGGAAATATTAGTTGAAATTAAACAATTATCTAAAGTTGAGTTATTGAAAACAAATTCGAATACAAATCATGTGCAAATTGAAATTGTTTTCAAACAAGCACTTGAACAGATTGAAGAAAATATCTTCAATCAATTAAAGGAAATCAAAATTTAGAACTTGGAGTCTTGAAATTTTTTATTTGGAGATCACACTAAAATTGTGGATCTTGCTTTGGGAATAACTTCACCAATTGCATGAAAAAAGAGGAGACAAAAAGAAAAATTCAAAATTGAAAGAGAGGCAAAAATCCATTTTTGGATTTTGACAGGGAATTTATTGTTTGGGAAGCAGAGGGAGTAAGTTTCTTTTTTTGAATTTATCTGACTGCTCATTCATCCCATGCGCCAGAGGAGTTTAAACTCATTTTTTTGATTGATTTGGAATGTTGGAGAGTACTGCTCCATTTCCCATGCAACAACAAGAAGAGAAGTCTTCCCTTCCTCACGCGCGGCCAAGGAACATGGTTCATCTTCCCCCATTCCCTTCACACACAGCCACCTAGCACAGACAGGGAATACCAATAAGAAGGGCACGCAAAGAACATCATTCCCTTATTCATACGCAGGCAACAAGAGAATAGTGCGCAGGGAGAAGGACAGGTAAAGGTGTGGCCTCAACAAAGAGGAAGTGCACATGAAATAGAGGGAGGAAGGAGGCACGTGGCAGGGTGAGATGGAGAGAAGAGTGTGTGAGAAGAAGGTAACATAGATCAACAACCTACCTTATTAATACGTAGGAAACAAGAGATAGGAAATAAAATAGCAAAGTGAAGTGTGGGAAGAAGGAAACAAATAGAAGGAGAGTTAGGGAAAGAAAGAAAATTCCAAGGAGTGTTAACTCCATTTCACCCAAGCAACAAAAGACAAAGAGTAAGAGGAAGTTTCTCTCCTCATATGCAAACAAAACAACAATCAAGCAGAGGAAAAAAATTACAGAAAGAATAGAGGAAATTAACAATCGTTTCCAGAATTATCAGGTAGGAATTGAAAACCAATTCACAAATTTAGTAATGAGTTAAAAACTCTTCTCTAAATTCTTGTATTTAGTTAGAAATTGGAAAGAGAACCTATGTTATTTTATTAATTTTGGAAAAGAATAAATCTCCAGAATGTATTTGTGAATCTATTAAAAATATCACTATTCCATTACATTCTATAGAAATTTTCAAACATTCAAATTATGATTTTTCCATAGAACAATTGAAATTAGAAACAGAAAATTGTAGGAAAAATTGGATTAGAAAACAAAGAAAAACAACTGATTTATAAATTTAGGAGAAATTTAAACTTGGAAGAAGATGTTGGACAGAAAACGTTATTTAAAATTAGACTAGAAAAGAATTCAAAATAGAAAAGATTTTGATAGAATGTCTCTTAAAATTTTTAACATGATTTCAAAATAAAAGTTAAACATCAATGAATTTTACAATTGGAACTCAAATAATGAAACGATTTATTTTAGTTATGTTCTTGAAAAAGTATTTATTTATTTTCTGCAAGTATGAAAAAGACAAAAAATAAATCAATTAAATTTATAAATATGATTTACTTTGAAACAAAACGAATTTGAACAAGATTAAATAGAGGAGTAAATAGAACGAATGAACGTGTGCTCTTTTATGCCTGTTTTATATGTATTTAATTTACATGCTGGAGATACACCTCCTTTATTTATTTTTGTTATTTAATTTATTCGATTTAAATATTAATTTAATGATATTTATGGTTTCAAATGATGAAAAGAATAACATTTAAATTGTTTTTGCTTCAAACAAGATTTTCGTTAAATTATTTATGAAATTTTGTATTTATTTGATTAGAACCATCCATGCTTGATAAATGAATGTGCATGTCATGTGTTTGGAAAGTTACCTTCCGGGACGGGTGCCGAATATGGGTTATTAGAGAGTGTAGTTTTGCTTTTCCAATACTGCTTTATTTGTCGTGCATGACATTTTACTTGGCCAAGTAACTTAAGGACCATTGAAATAGATGGAATTAATGAACTCTCTACCATATCCTAGTATTGAACTTTCTTGTTTCTTAAATGAATTAGAAAAATGAAAATGCTTGTGGTTTTACTAGTTATACTAGGCACGCACTAGATTCCATCTTGCTTGTCGACTATTTTTTGCTAAGCGATTCGTGCAGGGTCGGGTATTCTTTGAATGATTTAAGAATTCTGGGGAAACGTAAGCTTTGAGATTGGGCGGAAAAAGCGCCCGATCCTTGTTCTCGTCTTCATTATTGAAGATATGCTATTGGATTGAAGATCAAAGGATGTCATCTTCATTTATGTTTTATCTATTCTTGAATTATGTATTGAAGAGCTTAAGGCGAATGAATGCCTAAGTCTCGAATTGTAACTTATATTACAACTTCTTTTGTATTATTATCAATTCGTGTAATATGACACGTGTATGTATTTAACTGGAAATGTATATTGAATCTATTTATCGACTTTAAGTCATTGTTTTGGAATCGAATAATTTTATGATGTATAAATTAATGAAGTGTTGACTTTATTTTGAATATAAATGAAATTATTTAAAGTTTTGTCGATGTTTTATTTAAAGAGTTTCGCTCTTTACAACTCCAAATGCTTGATGAATTTCTCTTGAATGCTCTTGTGAACTCAATTTAATATTATGAATGCTCTCACAAAAGACTTGGGTTGAAAATGAGTGAAAGAACCTTGTATTTATACTTATATATAGTTAATATCTCAAAATTACATCACACCAAGCCTACATATGAATTCATTAAACAAAGGAGGCTAAATCCTACTAGAACATGAAATTAAATCCCAAAAATGACTCAAGGACGACTAAGATGCCACCTTGGCATCTTAGTCCCATGTGAAACTTGGGGCACAGACACCAAAAAGGGACCCAATTAAGGTGCCTCAAAATCAGGGTCTCAAGACCTTGGGGGGACAAAGACGCCTTAGGTGGCATTTTAGTCTCAACCCAAAATCAGGAACACACAAATGAGAATCATTGGATAATCAGTTATGCATTGGAGAATGTTGGGATTAGCTAGAAAACGGATGCAATTCATAAGGCTTATAGACACAAAATAGGACCAATTAAGACATAAAGAAGCATAAATAAAGCAAGGCAAGCCCAAAAAAGTGTGAAAATGCAAGGGTATGCATTTTACTACACTACACTAGCTATAGAGATAAGCTTGGTATAAGAGCTAACTTCTAAGGAAACACAAGAAGGATGGAGTAAGGGATAAATGAGGGCATAGATAGAGGGTGTATACATTAGAATATGTATATTGTTCATCTCCTTTCATGGTGATCACTGGTTGATAAACCCTACGACCCACATAAGATAAGCTTATTGATTTTCTAGCTTGATAGTAATTAGGGAGCATGCTCCTCTTGTAAATTGTTTAGACATACCCTAGAGATGGTGAAATAGTTTCCAACAATGTTAGAGAGCATGCTCTTCCTATAAATCATTTAGACGTGCAATTTTTTTCAATAACTATATTTAGCACTAGTTTTTATCATAACTCAATCTTCTATAATTAATAAATTACATTATCTTATAAATATCAATAGGAATTATGCTCCTAGTTGGAGTTGATAGTGAACCCCACAACTCCTAGAAATTACTTGCAACCAAAATGCCTATCACATTGAGAGAAAAATAAAATATTGTGTTCATGCAACCATGAGAGGATTATTGATCTAGAAAAGCATGATGGCTTCTATATTAATGAATCTAAATGAATGACTACAATGGATGATGAATCCTTATAAAAGAAGAAAGAAAAACCTATATCAAACCCTAGGTGAGGATTAGATTGGATTATGACAAGTGTCCTAATCATACTCAATGAGACAACATGATCTAGAATAATAGCTCAATCTAATAATAATAAAATATCTCATAAGTTTATCTGAATAACATAAAAGGTCATAATAATTAATTAATAGGTGATTTTCCTATTCTCTATCGTTGCTAACCTAGAATACATTGTTTCTGAATTTTGTTATCCTTGTCATTGCTTCCTTGAATTTGTTACATTCTCATTTACAATTCCTAATAAATTTTCATGTGCTCTTTCCTCTATCTATATTTTTCTTTTACACTTTTATTAGTATTTTTTATTTTAAATATTTATTTATTTATTTTTATTTTAAAATAATTAATTAAATATTATTTTATTTCATTCTTTTAAACACTTTATTTTAAAATATCCTTTAGGATAAAAAAATAAAAAATATCAATTTATAATATAAATTTATATCATGAAAATTTTAAAAATAAAGATAACTATTTCTAATATGAAAATAAAGCTTAAAAATAATTAAATTTTATCCTCGTAAAATCATTCATTTAATATTAATTTACAAAATAAGATATTTTATCTTTATCTTTCTTTATTTTAATTTTATTTTGCATAAAACAATACATCTAATACTAGCTTTATATATATATATATATAATATTTCTTTGATTTTTTTTATATATATATGAGAATAAATCTTGGATAAGAAAATAACTAATATTCACTTAAAATAATGTATAAAAATCTTTATCTTAAATTTTGCTTTATATTTATTTTATTTTTAGATGTCAAAATAATATATAAATAATTATTTTTGTTATATTAATATTTTTAATCTTTAATCAATTATGATTGATTTATCTAATTATTAATATCATTACTGATCATTATTTAATATCCAATTATTATCTAAATAACTAACACTTTATAATTTCATAGAATATTAATTGCAACGCTCTATAATTCTAAAAGAAGGGGTCATGACACTTGTACCCATTTAAACTAGAGTATCTTTTATGCATCAAGTCCACAAGTGTCATATTTTTATGCAAATATAGCTCTTTACATTATCTTGTTTTGTTCCCTATCATCATTCATCCCTCAAAAAATGATCCTAGTTCCTAGATCTCTCATTTTCTATCTTGAATCATATATGTGGTTACAAAATTAACTTAGGCCCCTTCTACAAATGAATTTGAACCTCAAACTTATAAATTTACACCTTGTTGATGCCCTCCTATTAGTTAATCTGAGCTAATGTAATGCATGATTATGTCAATTTTTCTATTATGTCATATTTGAAGACATTCATGAATTTATATGGGATCATGTTAGAAAAGAAAGGATCACTCAAGAATCATTAGAAGAGAAATTATGTGAGATAATTATAGAAGAATCTTAGAGCATCCTAATTGCATCACCAACCTACATTGAATTATCCAAGACATATTGCATACATGTTTGGTATCTTCAATTTTGATTCACCACTATTGAGTTGGTTTATGTACAAGTACTTAACTTAGGAGAGCATGAATCCCACTTAGCAAGTTCTCCAATAATGTTTATAAATCACTCCTATTCAAATGCAAGTAGAGACAAATATGTAATACATTCATTTTTATCTTCATCATTATGGTATATTACAATTCATTAAAGTACACTAGTTATCCAGGGCCCAAGACCCAATGTGAATGTGTTATCCACATTACAACACTAAATCATGGCCAAATTGAGCCAAAATCCACAAGGAGCTAAATAAGTGTGAAAAAGGCTAGGGACCCTTTTTTCAATGTTACACTTCCATACACAATAGTTTTGTCTGCAAAATGCTTTCTTTATTTGATTGTTACTACCAAACATGGAAAGTGTTTCACTAGTTCACAATTATAAGGTTTTTTGCTATGCACTTGTATTCGTCTCTTTAACAATGCACAAACTTTAACTCTGCAATTTTCCTTGAATATTTGTTTGTTATCCCCAAATATGATTTAATGGATTTACTTTTCATTTTGAAGATATTCTGCCATGCAATTATATTATTTTGTTCTTATATATTTATTTGTCTCTATATATATTTTTTCATACATATATATGCATATTGTGCATGGAAGAACAAAATAATACATAGGCATATTTCCATATATATATATTTGTTTTTATTTTGAAGATATTCTGCATGCAATTATATTATTTTGTTCTTATATATGTATTTTTCTATATATATTGTGCATGGAAGAACAAAATAACACAGATATTTCCATACATATATATTTCCATACATATACATATATATACATATACATACATATACATACATATATATATTCTTATATGTATATATATGCAATTATTTATGTGATTGTTACTACGAAATTTATTTTATATATTTATGTTTGGCTCTCCACAGTTCATTGTTCAGCTCTGCCCTCAAGAAAGCTCCATTTGTCTTTCAATTGAGGTTTTCTACCTCAGCACGCCTATACCATTGTCTTTCATTTTGACAATGTTTAACCAATGTTTGTTCATGTCTCACTAAATAGATCTGCTCTAAGCCATTTCAATTCAAATAATAAAATTGAACAAACTATTAACATGCATATATTGAATAAAAATAAATTGTTCATGCAAATTAAAGACAATTGCATTACAAAGTGTCAACAATTGCATTACAAAATGTTCATAAAAACCAAGCATTGAATTACAAACTGTCAAGATGCATATTAAATAAAAGTAAACTATATATATATACACACGTATATATATATGTGTGTGTGTATTTATATATAAAAGTGCATGACAAAAAACCCTGTAATTGTCTATATAATAAGGTTGTTGTTTCAAGGAAGTGTTGCCTGCAAACTATATTGGAGACAAGTGTGGAGAAAGAGGGGTCTGATGTAGCAAAGCGCATACAAAGCTATTGTAGAAAAATAATGCACTAAGCCTTAATGAGTTGAACCAAACAAAAAGAAGGAATTCAGATCGAGTTTTACATTCAGGGTAAAACAAATGATGATATTCATGCTTTTTGTTTGGGTTCCACTCATTGAATTTGGTGTATTGCACAAGAGGGAATGTGTTGTTGACCAAGCAATAAATGTATATAATTGTTGCCTTTCCCCACCCTAAATGACCAATTTAGAGCAGTAATCGCTTGTCGCCTCCTTTGTTACCTCCAATGGGCAACTTGCCTTATGCATCCCTCTGCAGTTACTCAGACTGTCAAGCACACAATTAGGAGATCAAGGTTCATTCAATGCTCCAAATTCTCTCATATCTCTCTCATTGTCATTCCTTTTGTTTGAAAATATATTCTGGAGTGTTCGTTTGGTTACACATGCATACATGTTTGGCTCTGTACAACTCATTGTTCAGCTCTGCACTCTCCAAATCTCCCTTTCTCTTTCAAGTGAGCATTTTTACCTCACTAGGCTTGTACCAGTGCCTATATATATTAAAACTAATAAATAAATATATATATGCATTTATATACATATACATACATACTTACATACATATATAATATGTATGTATGTATGTGTGTATTCATATATGTGTGTGTGTGTGTGTGTCTGTGTATGTTTATGTATGTGTATATGTATATGTATTTATGTATATATATATATATATAATGTGTGAGTATGTATGTATGCATGTATGTATTCATATATGTATATGTATTGATATATATTTATCTATAGGTATGTATATATATAAATATACATATATATATATGCATGTTTGTATATACATATACATATATATACATACATACATACATATATATAAATGCCAATCTCTTGTATGATATGCATATGTTTTCCACGAATCTATAAATATTTTGTTCACATTGGGTTTTTTATTTAAACTCCTTAAAGCATGGAATGCAAATATGTTGTATGCGATGCCAACATTTGTCACAATAACCTGTAACTCAATATCTGGGGTTTCAACTTACACTATTTATGAATTTCAACACATTTTAGTTCAATTTTAGTATTTTTTTATATTCTATATGCCTAGGAATATATATTAGTTGTATGCACTATCAATTTTTTTCACCCATCTCCCTCTAACTTAGTATTTGGGGTTTCAACTTGTACTGTTTATGGATGTCAATGCATTTTAGTCCATAGATTGTGATTGTTACACCCTATCCCCTATCGTGTTGGTATATATGTATAACTCATGTACAAATGTTCAATTTTATTTTTCAATTGCATTGTTCAATTGGATTGATCAATTGGCTTCTTCAATTTGATTGTTCAATTGCATTGTTAAAAGTTATTGTTCTATTGCATTGTTCTATTGGATTGTTCTATTTGATTGATCAATTGGAATGTTCAATTTTATTGTTCAACTACATTGTTCAATTCGAATGTTCAATTAGATTGTTCAATTGCAATGTTCAATTGAATTCTTCATTTCGATTGTTCAATTTGAATTTCGTATGTCTCATGTACATTCATTAGGAGTTATTCATTTCATTCTTTTAGACATGTTGGTATATTCAGCTAACACTTGTTGTAAATTTGTGTCTTGTTCAATCTTCTTCAATGGTGTTCAATTTCAATTTATTATTGGCTTGGTGATGGTGAATTGCATTTCAAAGGTAAACACTAAAGGATACTATACTTTCTTATTTTAAGCTAAACACTTTCCTTACTACACTTTTCTTATTAATGACTATTTTCATATATGTTTTAAAGATTGAGTTGGATAAATTCACCATACCATTGGCCATCTCCAATTAATAGAGGTGAGGTTTTTAACCTCACTAAAGTTGTACCATTTTCTCTTGTCATTCCCTTTTCTCTCTTCTTATCACTTATTTGTTTTGTTATGGGTGTGTTGTGTTACTTAAGTTGAATGTTATTATTTGTTTTGTTGTTGATTTTGAACATAATATTTAAAGTGTTTATGTGATTATCCATAGATCGAAGGTTCTCTTGCATTCTAAGTGCATCAATAATGTGCTCAATGATGTTTATGGCATCTATGGTGTTTATGAACACATTCTCCTATCATTCCCTTTTCTCTCTTCTTATCACTTATTTGTTTTTTTATGGGTGTGTTGTGTTACTTGAGTTGAATGTTATTATTTGTTTTGTTGCTGATTTTAAACATAATATTTAAAGTGTTTATGTGATTATCCATAGATCGAAGGTTCTCTTGCATTCTATGTGCATCAACAATGTGCTCCATGATGTTTATGGCATCTATGATGTTTATGAACACTTCCAATATTTGTGTTCATAAACACACTCAATTTGTCAAGGAAATATATGGATCTCCTCATGCATCACTATAACTTTAATGGGTTTAATATTTTCATTTAATTTCTATCTATACATACACTACAACTTCCAATCTATATATCAATTATGTATGTATCTATATATATATATTTGTGTATATATATGTACATGACATATATATATATATGCAGATACATATATGTATATGTATATATATATATATATGTAGATACATATATATATATATATATATATATATTGTTCAATTGCATTGATCATATATAAATGTAAATACATATACATACATGTGTATACACATTGATATATATATATATATATATAGTTAGTACAATTATGAACATAATAATAGGGGATGTCTACAATCATATAGGCCAAATAGGTCACATCCATCTCTAACATTCACAAAAAGAGAGTGAACTATAATGTACCGAAGCAAATGAACTTGAGATAAGACATACAAACAAGTTATTTTTTGTAGAGGTATATCCTAAAAGTAAATTTCAATTGAGCTACTGATATACAAAAGGATATATATAACCAAATTACAGATTTAAAGTTTGTGCAATGATGAATATAATAATAGGGGAGAGCTACAATCATATAGGTCAAATAGGTTGCATCCATCTCTACCATTCACAAAAAGAGAGCGAAGTGTATTGTACCGAAGCAAATAAACTTGAGATAAGAAATACAAACATGTTATCTTTTGTAGAGGTATAGCCTAAAAGTAAATTTCAATTGAGCTACTGATATACAAAAGGATAGATTACATGAAGTATTTAAAGTTTAATTGAGCTACTAATATACAAAAGGATATATATAACCAAATTATAGATTTAAAGTTTGTGCAATGATTAACATAATAATAGGGGAGAACTACAATCATATAGGTCAAATATGTCACATCCATCTCTGCCATTCACAAAAAGAGACTGAACCGTAATGTATCGAAGCAAATAAACTTGAGATAAGACATACAAACATGTTATCTTTTGTAGAGGTATAGCCTAAAATTAAATTTCAATTGAGCTACTAAACACAAAAGGATAGATTACATCAATTATTTAAAATTTAATTGAGCTACTGATATACAAAAGGGTATATATAGCCAAATTGCATATTTAAAGTTTGTGCAATGATGAACATAATAATAGGGGAGAGCTACAATCATACAGGTCAAATAGGTCACATCCATCTCTACCATTCACAAAAAGAGAGTGAATTGTAATGTACCAAAGCAAATAAACTTGAGATAAGACATACAAACATGTTATTTTTTGTAGAGGTATATCCTAAAAGTAAATTTCAATTGAGCTACTGATATACAAAAGGATAGATTTAAAGTTTAATTGAGCTATTGATATACAAAAGGATATATATAACCAAATTGCAGATTTAAAGTTTGTGCGATGATGAACATAATAATAGGGGAGAGCTACAATCATATAGGTCAAATAGGTCACATCCATCTCTACCATTCACAAAAATAAAGTGAACTGTAATGTACCGAAGAAAATAAACTTGAGATAAGACATACAAATATGTTATCTTTTGTAGAGGTATAGCCTAAAAGTAAATTTTAATTGAGCTACTGATATACAAAAGGATAGATTAAACCAAGTATTTCATTTTGAAGTGTTATGGATTTTAGACATGTCAACTACACCTATTTAATGACTATATGAAATGTATTCACATACAATTTCAAATGTTAAATTATCAACATAGACTGCTGTATGAAATGTTGTATAAGATTATCAGCATTGAATGTATTTTCACAAATGTAGAATAGATATTATAAACATAGAAATTATTGTATACAAAATAGAAACAAAATATCTACATAGAATATATTTTCTGATATGTAGATTATAAGACAACCATAAAAAGGTATTGACATAGTCGTTAATGGGCCCCACACTAGAGTGCATAATATGTAATTATAAAATAGTTTTCAACCACAAAGTCAAAAAGGGTACTCATATCACATTAATAAACATATTTAGTTCAAATTAATAAATAGATTTAGTTCACATTAATAAACAGATGCAACACAATGAAAATGAAATCCCCAACTACAACAAAAAAGAAGCCAAGATATAAGGAAATGTTCCAAATGGTCCCTCCCAACCTTAGTCGAATCCTCCAAGGAATGAATCTGGACATGTGTTCTCGTCTCCTACTGCTGCATTTAGACTTGCCATAAATTGATTTGCATTTGCATTTTCCAGTTGCGCGCAACTTACATTTGAAGGCAATAGTGGTGAACAAGTCAGGACAACTGGAAATTGACTGCAACTAACTTGAGATGAGTTGGGACTCAAACACACATTTCCTACAAAAAATAGAGGGATGCTATTATTGGTCATATCTCGAAAGTAACTATGATTATCAGATAAGGGGGTTGCGGGACTGTTTAAGCTTCTATCTGATGTCAATGTTCTATGAGCAGCCTCAATCTCCCTTTCCTTCTTCTGCTCTTTTTCCTTTCTTTGCAACTGTTTCAGTTGCTCTCTTTCCTTGTGCTCAATTTTCTTTTCAATCTATTTTTGTTCCTTTTGCTCCAAGGCCCGAATCCGTGCTACCTTTTTATCCTTAGTTTGTTGTCTCTTTCTGATTTTTAATTCTTTTAATTCTTTTTTTCTTCATTGTTGCTCCATTATGAGAGTCATGTAATTGTCAGCAATCAACAACTATGACTGCTAGCTTAGCTGAAGAGCACCACCAACAAACTTTCTCGTTCTTCCATTCACTCTGTGAGTTGACAACTTAAGGAAGTTACTGATTCGAGAACCACTTTCAGTTTGAATTATTTCATTGACTTGGGTGTTAGTAAACTACTCGTCTGATGTACCTTGACTGTCATTGTTATCATCTACATAATAGTGCACTATTTGTTCTGGAGGTGTGGGTGTTGGAGATGGGAATGTGAAATTCCCCATGTCTTCTTGTGCGGGTTGGTTTTCCATGTCCTCAAGTTGTTTTTGTGTACCTTCATGCACTTGAGTATCCATTAGAGTCTACAATGTTTGAAACATCAAGTCTCGAAAGACTAAGGATGTTCTACATTGCAGAAGCATCCTTGGTGTCATTAATCTCATATGTCTCGCTGGGATGCATGTCGCCCATGAGTGCATCGAAATTGAGGGGCCATATCCCCATCCTTTTAAAGCCAATTTTTATGTTGGATGGTCATAGCTCTTCTCAGTTCTTTGTTGCCTAACTCCACCAATTCTGCCCTTCTGATATTAATATTGGGGAATCTAGTGAGAAAATTGACTCGTTCTAATTTGAAATATTGCTTGAATGGTGCAAACACGCTAACATCCAAAGGTTATAGGGCATGAGAAGTATGAGCAAGAAATGTAAGGAGGTCAATGTCTGACCTCCTTGCCTCCTGGATAGTTGACAATGCAATGTGACTTCCATGGCCATAAAAAATCAGTAGGTGCAAATTAGTAGGTGACACACTCCTAGGAAATGACACATGGAAATGTTCTAGCCACAAATATATATATGGAAGTATGTCTATGTATTATTATGTTCTTCAATGCACAATATGTATATGTGTATGGAAATATATATAAATATTTATATATCAGAATAGACTAATATAATTGCATGGAAGAATATCTTCAAAATGAAATCAAGTAAATCCATTTTCATATTTGGGAATAACAAACAAATATTCAAAGAAAATTGTAGAGTTACAGTTTGTGCATTGTGAAAGAAAGGAATACAAGTGCATGGCAAAAAACCCTGTAATTGTGAATTAGTGAAACACTTTCCATGTTTGGTAGTAACAATCAAATGAAAAAGCATTTCACAGACATAACTATTGTGCATGGAAGAAGAGAATAATACATAGACATGCCAGAATATATTCGAAATGAAAACTAGTCATACAATTTTCATATTTCAGAGTAACAAGGAGAATATTATAAGAAAATTGCAGAGTTGAAGTTTGTGCAATGAGGAAGACATGAATGCAAGTGCATGGAAGAAACCCTTGAAATCATAAACATTAAAACCCTATGAATATTTCTTAGTAACAAGCAAATATATTGTAACCATTTCCATATTTTGGAATAACAAACAAATGTAATAAGCTAAGTGCAAAGTTAATATATGTGCAATGACGAACACACGAACACAAGAGCATGGCAAAAAACCATTCAAACCCTTTCCATATTTCGTCAAACAAGTCTAATACGAAAAACACAATGCAGAATATGCATCGTGCAATGAAGAACCCAAGAGGAAGAGTGCATGGTCGAGTGTAGATGAAAAGAAAACCAGTTATACCCTCCCCCACATTTTATTTAAGGCAATTTTTCTAAAAGACAAAATCTCGCAATGAAAATTTATGCAAAAAAAAGTGCATTGCGAAATACCATCATATTTGAAGACACTAGTATAGGCTGAGTGAGGTTAGAAACCTCACCTGGAAGAAAAAGGGAGCTCTCGAGAGTGCAAAGCCAAACGAAGAAGCATGAAGAGCAGAACAATGAAGCGTGAAGAGATGAACCAGTTTCGGTGCCAAACCAAACAAGCATTCAAGAATGTTTGCAAACAAAAGGAATGAGAGTGAGCGGGATATGTGAGAATGTGGAGCATTGAATGAACCTTGATCTATGAATTACCCGTCCAACAGTCTGAATAAATGCGAAGGGATGTGTAAGGCAAGTTGGTCAGTGGAGGTAATGAAGGAGGCAATGAGCGATTAATACTCTAAATTGTTCATTTAGGGTGGTGAGGTTGTCGTGGACATGTGGACATCTGATCCACTGTATGTAGATGTGTTTACTGATTAAGGAGGTGGATGGGCTCCACTTTCAGGTGGAGGGGAAAATAGGCCCGTTTTGGACACGTCGGAGTAAATGGTGCTTGATAGGTGGCGGGGTGATCGAGTTTTTATTTTTTTAAATATGGCATGATGCACAAGTGGCAAGGTGATGTGGCAGGAAAATTTTTAATTATTTTTGGTCCACATGGACCTCCAAAATTGACCCACCTTACTATGGGCTCCTCCCTATGTGTGTAGAAAATTAAAAAATTATCAAATTAGTAACATTTAAAAAAAGGAAAAAAAAACAACTTTTTAGCTTGATTGAAAAGCAATTGCTATTATTTAATATTTAAAAAATATTATTAAAAAGTTAAAGATTAAATAAAAAATCAAAATTTAAATTGGAAAAAAAAGTGTTTAAAAAACTCATCCCATGAACCACTACTACATAAACAGTTCGTTTAAGAAATTAATTTACTTTTGTCTTAAATATTTTTTTAATTTTTAATTCTCTTAAATTAAGACAATTTTTATTTTTTTTTCTAAAATAAGTTTTTAATTTTCCCTCCGGCATCAAACATGCATTTTCATTTCCCTCCATTAATGCATTTTTTATGGCAAAAATTGTGACATTAGTAGAAGAAATCGTTTTCCCTCCCTCAATGCATTTTTTATGGCAGAAATTGTGATATTAGTAGAAGAAATTGTGAGGCAACATTGGAGGAATTTGTGAGGAAACGTTGGAGGAAATTTTATATTAGCAAAAGATCAAATTAACTCAGGCAGGGTTGGAGGCTACGTTGTGGGCAACGTTTACCATTCTCGGGGCAGTGTTTTCTAGGTGTGTTTGGGTGGGGGCAGCGTTGAGGAGGTGTTGTTGTTTGTGGAGATCTTGCTGGTCAGGTAAAGCGGACACATAGAGGGAAAAGCAGAAATAGGGGACCACATAGAAGACAAAGCCAAAATTGGGTCTGCCTTCCAACAGGTCTTCCTCTCGCCTTTTTTATTGTTTCTTTAGTAGCTGTAAGACCTAAGTATTTTTAGATCTACTTTTCATTTATTGTGAATAGATTGAAGTGCAAATAATTTTTGCTTTGTTAGGGTTATGTAATAATTTTCCTCCAAACTCTATGCATTTTCCTCTACATTGGATCTTGAGGCAAGTCACTTACCATGGTTTGGGTGTTGTGCATTCATTGCTGCCAATCTAGTTAGATTCCACACTCCTCATTTAGGTATCTAGAGTAGCTATTGACACATGTTGTGTATTGAGCCTCACATCTTTGCTTGATTCCCATATTGTAATAGATCTCAAAAACCTTGTTTAGGATTGAACTTCGCAATGTCCATGTCTATACATTCTTTCTAGGGAGTCTACAACATCGTTCGACATTGAGCATTTGCTATTTTTTTAGTGCTCATGTGTTTGGGTTGGTGCTAGGAATGCAAGGCCTTTGTTGGGTATTGAGCCTTGGCTCTTTTCTTAATGCCCATCTGTTCAGATTATTGCTATGAATTCAGGACCTCTGTCAGGTATAAGACCATTGGGTGTTTCCCAATCAATCTTGTGTAGGGATCTGTAGTGCTATGCTTGTAGTCCCCAATTTGAATGTTTATTTGATGTTGAAAGGACTGGGCATTGAACCTTGGACTCTTTTCTGATGCTAGAAGTTTAGGACCTACTAAATCAGTCATGTTCTAGATTCTTTTTAAGGTTGTTGTGCCACCTCCTTTAATTGTGATTAGGAGCTCGCGTGAGCCTTTTTCAAGTTTAGTTATTAAACATTGTTAGAATGAAAAATATGATGGCTCTAGCTTTACATTGTAATGGTTTTATAGTAGTCTTAAACAGTTGGGTTTGTGTAGAAATCATCCTCACTAATGTGCAAAACTGTTGCATTGCTTTCCTACCAAACATATTGTGCTCTTCCCCCAAAATCCTTGTAGTTGTTGGAAAAGCTAAAATTAAGCTTCATGCCATGTGTTTGGGCTTCACATATCACAAAATCCAATGCCTAAGAGATAGTCCAGGGGAAGTTTGCAATGCATGATATCCATTTCCATCATTGAAATCCCAAGTACGAGCTACACTCAGGCCATGAGTTGCAACTTCTTTGAAAGTAGAGGTGACTTTGTGTCTGATGCCACCAACATGAGCCAATATGAGTTGAAGCCATTAACATGAAGAGGCTTGCCATTTAGAACATTTTTTTCCTATGCTCCTGACAAAACCAATTTCAGGGTAGCCCTATGAATTCACAAGAAGGAGAAAGAGGAGATGCAACATCACCGATAAAAGGAAAGTTGAAGTAAAATTTGGGAGAAGTCTATTCATTGTATCAACTGTATGTTTACTAAACATCAAGCTTGGGTATGAATGTAGTCATTAACACCAGAGCAGAAAAGGTAACATGACTGCATGTGTGCTTGTGTTGTTCATGAGGAATTATACAATAGTTTAGGTGGTTGGAAAGTTGTAGTAAAATACACTGCATATAACGAGTGAACTTTGAGCATGGTTTTGAATGTAGTGGATTTATATTGTAAGAGAATCAGAGGACTCCATGCAACAAATTAAAGAATAAGAAAAAAAATTTGTAGGAAGGAAGAACAAAGGTCAATGTTTTAGGAAATAAGTTGGTAAGATGGGACATAACTACTCAATCATATTTACTAAATTAACAAACAACTCACGGACTGTTTACTTCTTATTCTCCTACACGGATACATAAACAATAATACATGAAGTTGTTGAGTCCCAACGTAAGCTTTGTTTTGTTTTGCTTTCACAACACAATGTGATTTGTGATAGCTACTCTCTTAGTCAAAGTCCTTGTTTAGAAACTTGGTGAGCCAAGTATTGTAGATGAACTTGTGAACTTTTTTTGTTAATCTATCTACAGTTCTAGAGATTTTTTGCAGAGTATTCCCCTCAGGCTTGTCACCTAAAAATAAATTACAGACCCTTTATTTTTTGTCCATTTGGTCTCCAATGATTAGGATTTATCGAATTCTCGAGGGATTAAAGGGATTTATAAACAGTTGGTTAAAATTCATACAATTATGAAAAATGGGATATGTGATGTTATCCCTGTGTCTATTTTGCCCTGTATTGTTGTAGGTAATGCGCCTAGGGTACTGAATCTTGCCCAAGCTAGGGGATATTTACCCCTCCAGAACCCTACTCTGGTTTTAGAAAGGCAAAAAAAAAAAAATTGTTTTGGATTGTTTGGCAAGGACAAACAAAGTGTTGTTTACCCCTCCAGAGCCCTGCTCTGGTTTTAGAAAGAAAAAAAAAAAAAAATGTTTTGGATTGTTTGGAAAGGACAAACAAAGTGCAGAGTTCTTCCCTTTATTTGGTGTGAAATAGAAAAATCTGTGTTTCCCCCCTTTTTTTGGAAACTTTAGTGGATTTTATCTCCTTCCAATCAAGTCTTGGGTAGTAGAATTACATTTGCACTTCTAGTTTTCTTGATTCTAATTAATGCCACTATGATCAAAATAGACTTATGTGTTCTCTAACTTCATTCTTTATGCATGGCATGCATTAGTTAAGTTTATTTTGTGTATTTATGTAATTTTTTATCTACTCAGATTTTGCCAAATCCGAGTTTTTAGCGTGGTCAAAATATTATCTTAGTGATTAATATTTTACAGGAGTACATTTTTCTTATTAATGAGCTAATATTGGATATTGAGTGTTAACCAAATTGGATACAAGTTGGCCTAATGTAACTTGCCATTACAATAAAGACTCAATGACTGCTAATAATTTAATCACTATTTGGTTAAAAAATGTTCTCAAATGATCAAGGAACATTTGAAGAACCTCATTTCAGTGGAAAGAGATATGCTATGAATGGGAAAGATATTTTAGTAAAAAATTAAAAATCCTAAAATCTCATCTTGGATGTGTAGGATTCTTTGCTTTAGGTGTCGAGTATGTGCAAGATCATGATGGGCCAAAAAGTGGCGATATCTAAGTGATATGATGGCCCATGTGGCTGACTACTTTTTTTTTTACCCAAAATTGATGAAACAAAAAGGGTTTTTAAAGGAGATTCTTAGCTTTCCACCAATATAAATTATGATTTAATTTTAATTTAATAAATTATTATTATTCATTTTTTATTTGAATTACGACTAAAGTCCTGATTGATAGGCTGATTGAAAAAATCTATAGCTTTCAAACGGTATCACATTTTTTTGAATCCAAAACATGTGTCACATTCTATGCTTCACATACTATAGGATTACAAAAAAGAATTGAATTTCATGAAGTTTTGACCAAGATAAGGTGGTCAAACATACAAGTTTTAATATTTTTTAAAAGTTGTAATAAAAAAATCATAAATAATTATTTACTTGGAAACAAATTACAAAAAAATATGCATCACATTGGGAAATGAGTCTCCTACTTATATATAAAATATTATAAAAAAATATTATCATTTTATTGTGGTTAGGGTGGTCAAACAGACACCTACTTCTTATTTTTCCCTAAAATTTAAGTACTACTCCATTGAAATTTTAGATTTTCACCAAATAGATTTTTAAAAAATAAAAATAAACCTAGTAGTTTAGAAACTACATTAAATTTGATACAAATTCTATTCTTACATATTTTTTAAATAATATAATAAATTATTCAAATTTTTACGTCAAGTTTCCTAACTCTGATTTTTTGAATTTTATTGCCACTTAAGGGCCTATTTTTTCCATGATGATCCTGCACATACCCTGTCTCATAATGTTGGTAAAGTGTTTGATCTTATAAGCTATGTATCGAGTGTTAAGTACTTATGGTTTATGGAATTTACATTTATGTCTTGTGAATGTGCAGATGTTGAAGAGAATGGGTTTTCATTACATTTTTTTTAAATGACAGGTTACTGACTATCATATGCATTTTTGGTATGCAAGAAAGCTTATTAGTTATTATAATTGCAAAAAACTATCCTCCTCTTCATAGGTCAGAAATAGAGTACTATGCCATGCTTGCAAAGATTGGGGTACATCATTTCAATTGAAGTAAGTTAATTTTTTCCAATGTCACTGATGAGAAATATTGAAAGAATTAGATATGATCTTTTTTGGACTTGGGTTCCAATTTGAGTTTAGGATTCCTTACAATCCTTCTTTTCCATATATGGAAAATGAATAGTTACTCAAAAAACCCAAAAAAGTGTACCCTCTAATGATATGACAAATTGTAAGCACATGCTATATCAGTTTCAGACATTACTCACAATATCTTCTTGTCCAACCTAGTAAAGATGCCTAATGGTTGCAGTAAACTTCAATGGTGGTAAATATAACTATACCATTGATTATTGATAATTCTGTGAGATAATGAATTTATTCATTGGTTTAAGAAAGCATTTATAATAATCAAGAGGCCTATCTTACTTATGCAGGTCAAATTGTCCCAATAACCTTGAACTATAGAATCTTCTTGGCAATTACTAACATTTTTCCCACTAATAACCCAACCAAACACTCACCAATGTTCACAACTCAATGTTGAGTATCTGCTTTTGAGACTGCATTGATCTACATGATGAGCGAGGCTATCAAAGAGACAAATGAAATTTAAATGTTGTCCTTTCCCTATCTTGTGAATGGTAGCTTTATGTGTCTTCAATGTTGCAAGACTTAGTTTTTTAAGCATTGCCCTACCACCAACTAAATGTTTTAGGATCCTTCCATACCATGGTCTATTATTTTGTCATTTTCTATAATGTTGTCCTATTTTGTGCAAACATAATGAGGATCTGTTGATAGTCTGCATAAAGACTGTAATGATTAAATATTGTAAACAATTTTGAATTCAATTTATGCACTATCAATCAACACGAATGCTCAAACTTCATTGCAAAATACTAAACCTAATGCTTCAAATTTCTTTATGGAATTTAGCCAAATTCAATAAATTTGTGAGGGTTTGATATCTTTAAGGCATGACCTGCATTACATGCAAAAATTGAATTGATTCTTGCAATATGCATGATGGTTTGATAATGCTGCAAAGTGTTGAAATATGCATGATGGTTTGATAATTTTGCAAAGTGCTTCATTAATTCTTGTGCAATTGATGTGTATACAAATTACTATATTTCAATTAAATTTGAATATGTGGATGCATTTTCAAGAATCTACATTACTCCACATGCATACTATACTGTGATTTCTGATTCACATTCTTTGTTGATTCTAACCAAGTGAGCTGCTAATTGCATTTTCTTGAAAGTTTCTAAAGCCTTCTGAATAAATCCACTTTCTCTGAATCATACCATTTCTGCACATGCGAAGATGCTTTAAGAATATTTAAAATCTATTGCAAAATTTCAATTGCAAAGCAAATAGTATCCATATTTAAATTATTTTATTTGTTAATTTTTTATTACTAATCTTTTTATTACCCTACATAATACATATACAATAAACCACTGTGGCATTTGTTAACATTAAAAAGTTTGCATTTGACTTTTCCTTTTACAAATTCTTTTTATATTCTTTTAAGTTCTTTTTGTACAAAAATCAATAAGTTCAAATGATTTCTTTTCACATTCAGTTAAATTTTTATTATACTATTATCATCTGATGAAAGTTAGATATGCATCCAAGTTAAATAACTATAATGCATAGGTTTTAGTTCATTCACAGTTTTAGTCTTTTGAGCTCCTTCGCATTTCAACTTCTCTTTTGAAGTCCTTGCTACAATCACCCTAACTAGCATAAGAGCAGACTCTTGATATAAGAACAAGGATCACTACATGCACAAAAACCACGAAAACATAGAGGTGTATCATAGATCCAACTTCCAGTACTTCTAAAATGATCAAATTTAATAATATCCTGTATATATTAATGCTATAAACCCAGTTTCCTCTCTTAGTGGTCCACCATACTGTAAGAACACTAGGTATAAATGCTCCTGTAACATCTTCAAGCAATTGAAGCCTATCTTCAGTCACTTCTTGTTCTTTCATTTGGTACAGTAAAAGGTAAAGCTTGTCAGCCAAGTCTTTCAACTAAACTACTTTTTAACCTAGACCTAGAAGAGATACATGCATTGCAATGCTTATATATTTTTTAATTTGAATTTTTATAGTCTATTTACATGATGTACAAGCTACACTATATTGTCTTACTATTATTGACTGCCAAGTTGAACAGTAATTGCCGGGACATCAAAACTCATACTAGAAATGGTATTCTAATTGTAACCAAGAAAATAAAAATATTCACCAGCCTTTCTGAGAGCTAGAAGCTAGGAACGTATTCCA
The DNA here is from genome assembly GCA_007115665.2 of Sequoiadendron giganteum. Classification (NCBI taxonomy): domain Eukaryota; kingdom Viridiplantae; phylum Streptophyta; class Pinopsida; order Cupressales; family Cupressaceae; genus Sequoiadendron; species Sequoiadendron giganteum. The sequence continues at coordinate 861,651,804 of CM021100.1, forward strand.
TTTTGATCATGATCAAAATTTGCACCAACATGTTCCGTCGAAGCAACAAAACATCAAAATGACTAATTCATCCTCCATGATATTTAGAACGGGTGAAAGTAGATCACTCATCCTAGGTATGTAGTTTTCAATCTATTAGATCTATTAGATTAAAAAGCAATCTTTTTAAATTGTTATATTTTACAGGTGCTTCTCTTGTTGTAGCATTAGGTTCTGTTTGGAAGGGTGTTGTGATACAAGGTAAGGGTTAATGTACGATATAAGTTGTAGCTATACCATCTTGTAGGAAAGTAATGAATGATCTATTGAGTTCTCCATTGTGACATATTCCACAGATATTTTGTTGTTCAAACACATGCTGAAGATCATGTAGATTATTCTAATGATTAATGAATATATTCTGAGTATGTTGTAAAAGGGTAATTAATGTTGTGCAGATTGAAGGAGGGTTTCCTGTCTGAATTTAAGATTGTCTGAAATGAAGAAATTCTGGTTCATCTGAATGAAACAAAGATGCTCTGAAAGGAAGATATTGGTAAAATGAAGATCTGAATTACAGAAGCTCTGAAATGAAGTGGTCTGATATGAGCATTTGTGAAACAAAGATTTGGAATTGGGTGTTCATCTCAACCTGTTAGTACCTTGGATTTTCCAGCTTGTGAATCAAAAGTAGAAACATTGATTTTGAATTGAGGGAGTTTTAGCTTCATGCAACGTGCATTTGATGTTAAGAGCTTGCTTCTTGCATCATGTATAATGCCTATAAGTGCATGCACTAAAGTAATTGTAAGAACAGATCAGCCCATTCCATTTAATGATACACATTTCAAAGATGATTGTCAATTTTCTTTTTTGTTGTTTATTAGGTGTTTCTTTTTGTCTTGGTGCATTCCTTGATCAGTTACTGTGATTCAATATTGATGTACTAGGGTGTGCTTCATGTATTCTAGATGGAGCAATTAAAAACCTTCACAAGCATAATAAAGAATACTAATATGTGACCAGGTATGCTAATACAATGGCATTCCTCTATTCTGGATATTTTTTTGTCAAGCCTCTATTCCCTTTGGCCCATAGTCTTACTACCTTCGAACTGGTCATATCTGCTCTACATAAGGCCTGCACAACAAGATATCTTTGTGCTTGGGTTTGATTGTTGTTAGTGTGCCATACTAATGATCTAGTAAAAGGTACCCACACACTTTGGAAAAATCAGCGGGTGTGTAGGTGATTTGAACTTCTTGATCCATGTACCCCATGAAATTATGAATGGTTCCTGACTATTTTTTAATAGTTAGATATTATCTAGACTAGAGAAGGTTTTAAATCCCTCTGCCAAAGTAGGGCATTTGTAATATTTTGTGTGCGTTAGTTGTGCAAAGGGCAATTTTCAATTCATGCCCATTTGATTTGTTTGCCCACCAAATCTTTCATTTTGTTTTTATTAAACTTTCCCGGCCGAGAGTTTTAGGTGTTAGTCTTGCATTATTTTTTTTCTAACTTATACTTTTTCTTACCCTTGGCATCATTTGTATGCAGAACTATTTTTTCCATTTTGGGGGAAGGATTTGCAGCTTGGGATAAAAGGAACTAACCCTCCCAGGTTTGTTGGATTGAACCTACTCTAGTCTATGTTGTTGATCAAAGGATACAATATTTTAAAGACAAAGATGTCTTTGTTCATATGGTCTAATTGATGATACATGCATGGAAGTAGATTGGAAACTCAGCAAGTCACTAAGTACTGACAAGTTTTTCATGCTCCTGAGTAATTGCAAGTCAAACTCATCAGAATTCACTGTTGATTTTTTGGTGAGTTTGGAAGGGTTCTGTCATTTACAAGGCATCTAAAGAGGACTTTTGTTTGACTTGAAAACTTGAAGTTAAGTTATGTACTCACTTTACTTTGTAGAATGAAGATTTACATTCTTTTTATTGAAATTCCACAGAGGCTGATGGGGCATTGGACAAAGCAAGAAAACATAAAAAATGTCAACTTGAAGATACAATGAAACCTTTTATGAAGAAGAGGAAAGTAATATGCTATAACATGTTAGAGAAATATTTAAGTTGTTGCAATTGCTTTGTCTTAAAGTTATATTTGATAGTAGTTTACTTATTACCTCTTTATTTATTCGATAGTTGTTGCAAAGATTTTTTTATTTGCATTCACAGGACTTCACACTCTCTGTTCTTTTCACTGTTTATTATTTGCATTCAACAGGAGATCTCCATTATGTTCTAGTTTGTGCATTGCATAACTGGCAATTCAACATATTGACCAAACTAGTGTAATTTGCTTAAAAATTGGTATTTCAGGTTTTCTATTTGGCAAGATTTTTGTCTTGCTCTTCACAGTTAATTGAAAGATCTTTTTCACCATCTAGCACTTCATTAGACTAATATATATCCTAGTATGTTGAGTTCTATGATTAAAACTATACAGTAGATTGACAAAAGCAAGGAAGAAGATTTTTATGATATAGAGGCCAAATATATGTTTTATGTGCTAAAGGCGTATCCTATTTGAAGTGAACAAAGCTAACTTTGACAATTGAGGGCCTACAATGCTGGAGAAGGGTTGCCAACGATTGAAACGAATTGCTCCATTGAAAATTTAATGCTTGATAGTTGAAAAATTAATGCCGGTCAATGTTGCCAATGTACATTGTGGACCTTGGAAGTATTAGGCATTCTGACTTGTGTATTGTCAAGGCCCCTGCACCCACATTAAATTATATTATCTCAATGATTCATGCTGTGGGGTTCGTTAATTTTCTTTTTGGTTTTGAAGATTTAGATTGGAACTAATTTTTGTGATTTGAATCCACACATAGATTCTTTCACTAACATGTTGTATGGTTCTGATTGTTTTCTATTTTTTCTTGATTTGAAAGGGTTTTTTTAATGGAAAATATTTTATTGACCTACACCAACATTCAAATAGCCTGCCTCTCTTATTGTGTTATGTGGGACAAACATGAGTTTTGGGGTATTTATTATGATCTTTGGGATGCGAGTTGTTGGGAATTGACCTCATAGCCACCATTAGGCAAGTGCCAACTAAGATTACTCATGGCATTTTACCAAATCTGCCCTGGAGGTTTTTCCTGGTTTTAGGGAAATTTAAACAGAGGTGCTACCGCCTGTTCCCTTAGTCATGAATATGAAAACTAGGAGGCACCAAGATTAAGGGTGGTTATTGCCCTGATTGTGACTGACGAACACCTTACTTTTGTAAGCTAGAATCTAATCATATTTAGAGTAGTATCTCTTTTTGGCTTATTGAACAGTTTTGAGTCTCAATGGAAACTTTGAACTCGGAGTAAAATTTTCCCCAAAGGAATATAGCATACAGTTATACCATATACAGAAGGGAATTGAACCTTGGTCCTCCTTTTGGTCATTATGTCTATTTGTTGTTATATGGCTAGTCTTTCATAGGAGTAGTATCTTGATAAGTTTTACATTTGGATACAACCTGAATTGACATCTAAACATGTTTCCGAAAAATTTGGTTTTGGATGCTCTTTGAAGCATCTTTTCAAATTTTTAAGTAATTCAGTATGGATTCTTCTTTTAAGGTTCATGTCTTTCCAATTCTTGGATTTATCATGAAATATTGCTAGGCTATTTTACATTTTTGTTTGCAGCAAGTATTCTTATTGTACTTGAGCAATTCTAAAGTTACACGGGTAGCATAAATTCTCTTTTTGTTTTTCTAATAACTTAGTATGATACTATAAGGCTAGCATCATTGTGCTTTATTGTTCTTGTCAAAAATCAAGATATAACTGAGTCTTTTTAGTTTTTATGTTCCAGAGGTCACTACCTTTTTGAAGCAGATTACTGTGCACACAACTACACCATACAGTATGTGTAGATTTATTCTACATATTATCAGGATGAATGTACACCATTCCATATGGTGTACAGTTGTGCCCAGCTAGACAGTATGTGTCAACATAGAAGCATTACCAAATTTTTTGGTCATTTAGATTTTGTTTTTCTTCTATACTTTGGGCACGTCTCCAATCCCTGGTGCTTTTATGTATGGTCTAATTGCTTTAAATCAAAATGGCTCTGTGTTCTACCTCTTCCAGAAGGGGCACTAGAACTAATTGCAGCAACAACATTTTGTGATGAATATCTCTTGTTTGCCTTCCATTCTACAAGTCATGTTGGTCTTGAAGTAGCTATCATCAACTTCTAGTACTGCTTGTGGGTCTCTGTATTATTTCAGCCATACTAGGAGCAGCCTTTCCCACCAGCTTTGTGGTGGATATTTTGAGTGGTATGGAAATTACATCATAGGTATATGGTTTTACCAGATTCCTTTTTTATTTTTGTTAAATTACTACTTTATCTAAAATAGATGTAATGTTAAACATACCCATGGACACAATTTTTTTAGGTTTTAATCTATGTTCTTTGACATGTCTTTTGGCTTAGGGAATGCGCTGAATGATGCCTAAACACGATTGAGGGATTAGATGAATGCAGAAACATAAAATGAAAATCTCTCCCTCTCTCCATTGAATCTCTAAATTAATTAATATCTTTTGATTTATTGTTTTTTTTTTCAATTATATTTTGGTCATTTACATTTACCACTTCTCCATTGCCCTACAAATTGAACTCATGTACTACATAAATGTATGTCAAAAAAAGACCAAAAATTTCCCTAATTGAACTTTCACACCTCTTCGGCGTACCCATTGTACACCAAGGTGCAATTGCTAGTTTACTTTTTCTTCTAATGCATGGAAGAAGATATTGATGTTGTTTTTCTCAGACTGAGGAAATCCAAAGTTAAGAAATGGCTTGATGATTAACTAATGTGGTAATGATAGAAAAACAAATATACAATTGGGAGGCAAAGATCTATGTCAAGACCTCCATTTGAAATTGTATAAATCACAAAATCTTTATCAAGAGATTTATTTGACCTTCTTTATGGAAATAAGAAAAGTGTAAATTTATATTTGATTCAAGAAATAAGAAATTTTTTTCTTATATTTGTTCACTCAATATTTAAATCTTATTTTTCCAACATTAAAATTCCAAATTTTCTTCATTATTATATGCATTCCTTTTATAATTGAATTAAAAAAATATTTTTTTGGTATGATTACCTTTGATTCTTTTACACAAATTTTATGTAGGAATATGAAGAAAAGATGCATGAGAAAGGTGAAGGGCCAGTAATGTTCAGGTAAGCTCTAAATTGCATAGGGAATGAAAGATTTTGAAAAATTTCTATACAAATGTGTGGTTTAGTGTGTTGATATATCATGATTCATATAAAGGGTGAAAATATTTGCAGCTTTTCCATTCATTATATGTTGACTTATGCTCATTTTAATTACTATTTAGTCATCTGGGTGCTCCACCAAGACGAAGGTCAATAGCAAAAGAAGAACAAAGGGTAAAACATCTAAAGCCAGAGGTAATATTTAATTCACATTTTAATTTGTGGTTTTCAAAGGCTAATTCATGATACATCTTACCCATGTAACAAGGAAAATTTGGCTTGCCATATTTTTATAATGAAGTAAAAATCATTGGTCCTTTTGTTGTAGGATTATATTTATTATCACCCCACTCTCAATCCTAGTGGAGCACCTCCTTGAGGAAAACTTCCCATGTACAAGTCATCAATTGGTATAGTTTCATTAGTTTGAAGCTAAACTAAGAATATAATGCAAACCTTGCACTAGTTGTTTTTAAATTCATTGGTTTTCATTTGATTTTTTCTATCTTTTCATTGAAACATAAATTGAGAAGAAAAGGGCTTTAGTCTTCAAGGTCCTCCATTTTATGTATATTACAATTCTGGTTGACACACATGTACCACTTGGTGCATTGTGCGTGGTGTGATTTCACATGTCAATTGTGTATTGTTTACAGGTCCAAGAATTCCATTGATAGGTGCATCAAGTAGTCATGCTTCAACATTGAAGTGTAATTCTGAGTGAGAACCATCATTGTCGGTGCCCCCACCACCACCACTGTTGGTTTCTAGTGAAGTACAAAACCATCGTATGTAAAGTCAACAACAACCACTATTGTTAAACTTCCTTTGGCTCAACATACACCCGAGCTAACTATAATGGTAATTAATATTTCTCCAAACATGGCTCATTTGTTTCTATATTTTTATGAGATTTTTAACTCACAAGTTGTTCTTCAATGTTTTTGTTTTTGTTTTTTATTTTTTTTAATTCTCTTATCTTTTTGATGTTCCAAAATTCCATGAAATTCAATTTATACTCATTGTTTACTTGAAAATAAAACTTGTAAGCAGCTTGTTTGACTTTTAAGTTAATTGTACTTGTTATCTACTAGGTTCCAACCCATGTTCATGTAAGGAAAGAAAGCACTCAAAAGGTGAAACCTAAGCCCATTGTTGCAACCAATTCTTTGGGCCATGTATCTATAGTGAAGCTAGATCTTGTTCAACTAGTAGCTAAACCACAAAGCATTGATGACTCTTATGTGGCCTTCTTAGAGGACATGGAAGCCCTTGGCGCACTTGGAATTTTGTAAATTCATCTAACAGAATAATGTATATGATAGCCCCTATAAAAATATATAAGGGGACATCAAATGATCTTGTTTAGGGGAGTTCACTTGATACTATTTTATTTTTCTGGCTTAGCCAACATTTAGCTACAAATGCAACTATTGTACATACACATTTTATTACAGCCAAATGAATTATTGCTCATGGAAAGTATATGCTTGATTTATTGGGAGCTTTTATCTTTTCAAACATTTCCTCGCTTCATATTTTGATTCTCGTGTACTTTATTTTGCACATTTTTATAGCAAAAACAATATGTTGACATTTTACTGCAGCCTTCTATTTTTTTATGCTAAGATTGCTCGAAAATGACTACATCAAAATCAACACAAAATGATAATTTGTAGTTCCAATATTTCGTCAACTTCAAAATATGACACACTAGTTTCCCTTCTATTTCATCTTTTAAAAGTCTACTTTCTCTAAAGTTTCTTGTACAAAACTCATGTCTAAGCAATTTTGCCAATAATGGACACTCATACTTTGGAGGTTATGACTCCATTAACTTCATCAGTAAATAGACAGTCACTTCACAAATTTAATAGAATGATTGAGAAAGAGAGATTATAATACATTAATTGAAAACTGCACTAAAAAAATATTTAAAATAAATTGTTTTTTTTTTATACACTTTTTCATATTGTCTCTTTGTTGGGATTAAAGACATTTATCTTTTAGAGAGACAAAAGCGAAATTGTCTTTAAAGAGACAAAAATACTTATGTTTCATATTGTCTTTAGAGAGACGATTTTTAAGACAATAAGTTGAAACATCCGTTTAAAGACATTATTTAAGACAATAAGCAAATTTTTTTTATCTCAAATTAAGACTTGTAGACATCCAAAAATAACATTATGCATTCCACTATAACTAACATCATGCATTCGTTTCTTCTACTAATCAATTAAAGCAATTTATTGATTTAATCGTAAGGTTCATCAAACTTAATTAAATAAATCAAATTATTTAATTAAGTTCCTAAGGTTCTTCTTATTTGATTTAATAAATCAAACTGATTTAAAATCAAATATCAAATCCCTAAAATCCCCTAAGTTAATTAATCTAAATTAATTAACTTCTAATCATGATTAGCATTCTCTAGCTTTTGACTCAACTAGAGTCAAATCTAAACTCCTAACTAACCCACCCACTTGCATCAATAAATCAATTTATTGATTTATTAAAAAGAGTTATTTTCCCTCAATAACTCTCATCTTTGACTTTTTTGAACAAAGATTATTCCCCCCAAAACCCTCAACAACATGCATATATTGACATTTTTCAAATTTGAATGGGCACATTGGCCAAAACTTGCACAAGCTTTGACCAATCCCATCATGCCAAGTGGCTCTATTCTATTGGAAGGGATTTAGTCCCACATTGGCTAAACTTGGCCTTTCTTCTCTCAACTTCTTCTATAAAAGCAATGCATCTTCTCTCATTTTAGAAGACATTTTGAATGCATCTAAACTATAGGCAACTTGAGCTCATAGCAACTCATTGTCTATTTCATTTGGCTTAGAAAGGGATTGGGAAAGGGCTCTCTCACATCTTCATGGAGGGAACCAATCCACCATAGAATAGGTTGTATTTCATTTTCTCTAATGCATGTTTGATTTAGTTTATTAATTTTCTTGGAGTAAATGATCTATTTTATCCTATGAGGATGGCTAAATCTATACAAACAATGTGTAAGATTTTGGCATCCTACAAATGGCGCTGATTCGGAGCAAATAGATGAGACGTTTTGCGGAAGACACCACCGCCAACTACATGAGACTCAAGAATATCATCCAAGACCTCATTGAGGATAAGGTCATCAACATTGAGCAGCCGGCCGGAAACCAAGACCTAAAAATCTACACGAATCCGATGCCGAATCATAATCAGGGAAATAACCAAGGGAATAATAAGGGTAAACAAAAGTATGCTAGTGCCAATCTAGTATACGAGGAGATAGTTGGATGTGTCGACGAGTTGGTCACTGTCATAAATATCAAGGGAACCAACAATGACTGTGGAGTCACCACACGAGGCGGAAAAGTTACCATTGCCAGGGCACCTGCTAAGACCCCCATTACCAACACAAAGGCCGTCCCCTATGATTACAATGTAATTGACCAGCTGAAGAGAAACCGCACAAATATCCATCATGGAATTACTAAAAATCTCCGCTGCTCATCGACAGATCCTGGATGAAGAACTAGTTGCCTTTACCGTCGCTGCTACCCTTGACATAGAGCAATTTCAGGCTATGGTAGGTAACATCGTTACCCCGAATCTCATCACATTTTCGGACCAAGATTTCCCCCCGTAGCCATCTCATAACCGGGCACTTCACCTCCAAATCCTAGTTCATAAAAAGAAAGTCAAGCGAGTCCTGGTAGATGGTGGTGCAGGTCTTAATATTTGTTCTCTGAAACTTGTAAAGAAATTGGGATGCGCCGAGGATTCCATCAATAAAAACAAAAGTATCACCATAAGAGCATATGATGACCAAGAAAGAGTGTCTCAGGGCACTATCAAGATCCCCATCCAAGTGGGGCCAGCAACCATGGAAACAACTTGTCAAGTTCTTGACCTTGATTTGCCATACAACATTCTCCTGGGATGCCCATGGATACACGGAATGAAGGCAGTGGCCTCAACCTATCATCAGTGCATTAAGTTCTCATATCAAAACGAGGAGGTTACCATATATGGGGATCCCGAACCCTTCGCCTATTGCAAAAACTTGGAAGCCAAGTTTTACAAGATCCCTCAAGTACCTAAAAATGATGAAGGACCATCCACTTCATACATAGACCCAGCTAATCTCGCCTCCACTTCTGCGACAGAGACACCCGCCATCCCCGACATATCCGAGATCAAGAACATGATATAGGACAATGGATGCGGTGATTATAGAATGAAGAGAAATGCTTTTGTTGTAGGAGAGTTACCACAATCTCCTAGATCACATGGGCAACCACAATTGACTCAAACACTTGTTCGCACTAGAACAGAACCCTCTGGATTCCATAGTTGGGGGGATCTTAGTCAGGAAAATGTGGACGAGGAGGACATCACAAACACTCTGTACCAAGATGAAAGACCCACTCCCACCCTACCCATGGAGGAAACAAACAGAGGGTTACAAATGATGTTCGGCATGGGCTATAACAGGAATGAAAGCCTAGGAAGAAATAGTGATGGACGGTTGGAGCCCATCATTGTAGAAAGAAGAACGCAGAACCTTGGCCTCGATTGTACCCCTCCGAGTATAACTGTGCGTGGCAGAAGTGTTCCTAATAGGGCAGTCAGGTCCTCTCCTCGGGTCTTGGCAACTAACCTTAGATTACCCGTGTCCACAGGCCTACCTCTCGATAACTTCACATTTGACATAACTAACGTTTGTAGTAGCAGTGACAACGATGACACCATAGGTGGCTTACCTAAGCTCTTTGAAGATTCCACCTTATTGATGATTAGTGTCTCACCCGCTGAGCCAATCCAACAAACCCACCAAATCCACTTAGTATACCCCCAACTCATTGATCACGACCAACGGGGACCGCCGATTCTAGACTCATTCGAAAACGATGAGGCTCTCTCCGAATTCATGGGACTAAGGGATACTGTTCCATGTGGAGATCACAAGGTAGGATTTGATATCACTCTAGACACACAAGCATACTATGGGGAGACGATTGAGTCTTTCAGTCACAAAAGAAAAAGATCGAGAATAAGCTCAGAGTTATTGAGTGAAAACCACACTGTGGCACTCTCTAACCATAAAATAGTAAAAATAAAGGATGCATCCAATGGTGAAAACCTCTCTGAGGCACCAGAGGATGAAGGATTCAATCTCCCCCCTATTGCTCTACACCAAGAGAAGTCAACAGTATTGGCAGAACAGTGCAACCCGGTCAACTTAGGAACAGAATCAGAACCACAAATTACCTTCTATGCAGAATCCCTCCTAGAAGAAGAACAAAAACTACTGGCAGCTTTCCTAAAGGAGAGAAAGGTAAATTTTGCGTGGACCTATGCAGACATGCCAGGCCTGGATCCTGAAGTAGTAGTGCATCATTTGGCCGTTCACCCCGGAGCAAAACCAGTCAGACAGAAGCTAAGGAAGATGCACCCACAAATAGCCTTGCTTGTAAAGATTGAGCTACAGAAACTTCTGGATGTTGGCTTCATACGCCCGATTGACTATCCAGAATGGGTATCTAACCTCGTACCAGTCTCAAAACCGAAAGGGGGCATCCGCATCTGCACTGATTTCAGAGACCTAAACAAAGCATGTCCCAAGGATGACTTTCCACTACCCAACATTGACATGATAGTGGATATGACGGCCGGACATGAGATGCTTTCCCTAATGGATGGTTTCTCGGGGTACAACCAGATATTGATCACAAAAGAAGACCAACACAAGACAGCATTCACATGTCCTTGGGGCACCTACTGCTGGAATGTAATGCCATTTGGGTTGAAGAATGCAGGAGCTACCTATCAAAGAGCCATGACATTAATCTTCCACGACATGATCCATAAAACAGTCGAAGATTATGTAGATGACATACTTGCTAAATCAAAGAAGAGACAAGACCATATAGCAACTCTAAGTGCTATCTTTGACAGGCTCGAACAATATAAGGTTAGACTCAACCCGAAGAAGTGTGTCTTTGGGGTGCAATCAGGGAAGCTACTAGGATACATAGTTTCAATGAGAGGGATAGAGGTAGACCCTGCAAAGGTAAAAGCAATCCTTGAAATGAAAGCACCAAGAACGTTGAAACAACTAAGAGGATTGCAAGGAAGACTCCAGTCCATCCGAAGATTCATAGCACAATTGGCAGATAAACAGATTGCCTATTCACACCTACTTCACAAGGGAGTAGCTTTCAGATGGGATGACAAATGCGAGCAAGCATTCAACAAAATAAAAGAATATCTACTTACACCACCTGTATTGATGCCACCAATTGTGGGGAAATCACTAATCCTATATATCTCTGCAACAACAGCCGCCCTGGGGGCCCTTTTAGCCCAACATGATGAAAAGGGAACCGAGCGGGCTATCTACTACATCAGCAGAACAATGGTGGGACATGAGCTCAATTACACGTCAATAGAGAAAGCTTGCCTAGCATTGGTATTTGCGGCTCAGAAATTCAGACACTACATGCTAGCGCACCAAATCAAGTTGATTGCCAAAATAGACCCTCTAAAGTACCTATTGACAAAAGCAGCACTTACAGGTAGAATGGCTAAGTGGGTAATGATATTATCTGAACATGATATCGAGTATGTAGAACGAAAAGCCATAAAAGGACAAGTCATTGCGGATCAGCTGGCAGAAGCTCCCCTCTACACAGATAATCCACTCATATCAGAATTCCCAGATGAGTCCCTTTTTAACCTTGATGCAACAGACCACTGGAAGCTATACTTTGATGGCTCTCACACACAACATGGGTCAGGAGCTGGTGTGTTTTTCATCACGCCGCAAGGAGACTGCATACCTAGATCATACAAGCTGGCATTCCCTTGTACGAACAATATAGCAGAATATGAGGCTTTGACCATAGGACTCAAGATTGCAGCACAATGGCGAATCATGGCACTAAAAGTCTATGGCGACTCGCAACTTATCATCAACCAAGTCAACGGCGAATACCAAACCAAGGATGATAAGCTCACACCATATAAGAAGGTGGTAGAAAGCCTCAAGGAATCTTTCATCGACATTACCTTTGAGCAGATACCAAGGACAAACAACAGAGCAGCTGATGCAATGGCGACAATTGGATCCTTACTCGACATCCCTCGTAATGTCTCGAAACATGAATTCCTCGTAGAGCAGCTTCTCGTACCCACATTCGAGGTACCAGAGTCAGAATACGCATGTGAACTCGTTGGTCCCGGTGATCTTTGGTATCATGATATATACACCTACCTAAAGTTAGGAATCCTCCCCACTGACATCACCCCAAACCTAAAACGCACTTTCATCAAAAGAACTTCACGATTCGTCATCCTAGGAGAGACCCTCTTCCGTAGGAGTACCGATGGAACCCTGTTACGTTGTTTAAAACCCGAGGAAGCCCTGACTGCTCTAACTGAGGTACACAATGGCACGTGTGGGTCACACTCAAGTGGTATGACCTTGGCTAAAAAGTTGCTAAGAACAGGGTACTACTGGCCGACGATGGAAAAAGAGGCACACAATTTTGTCAGAAAATGCTTGCAATGCCAACAGCATGGAGATCTTATTCATGCACCAGCTCAAGAACTGCATCCTATTGTTACACCTTGGCCCTTTTCACAATGGGGGCTTGATCTCATTGGTAAAATATCACCCACCTCATCCAATGGCCATAAATTCATTATCATCGCCACCGAATACTTCACTAAGTGGGTCGAAGCAATTCCCATGACCTACATCACCGGAAAGCAGATATCCAAGTTTATCCTGAATTACCTCATTTGTCGGTACGGTGTCCCCCAATCCATTATCTCTGATAATGGGATGCCCTTCAAGAATCAGGATGTCCGTGACTTGTGTGAAAAATTCAAAATCAAGCATCGCTTTTCCACACCATATTATCCACAAGGCAATGGCCAAGCAGAAGCTACAAATAAAACCATTTTGAAAATCCTCAAGAAAACAGTCAATGACTCTGGTCGTGACTGGCATCTGCAGTTAAATCCCGCCTTATGGGCCTACCGCACCAGCATCCGCACGCCAACAGGCGCCACCCCATTCTCTCTGGTCTACGGATCAGAGGCCATACTCCCCATTGAGATCGAGCTCCCATCACTAAGGATATCACTGCAAAACCTTATCACAGATGAGGAATACAGGGTCACAAGACTCAATGAGCTGGAATTACTAGATGAAAGGCGCATGGATGCCCTTAATCATCTACAAGTGTACCAGAATCGCCTAAAAAGGAGCTACAACAAGAAGATCAGAAAACGCACTTTCCAAGGTGGTGACCTCGTGCTGAAAGAAAACCAAAAGAACGTGCCAAATCTAGATACAAAGGGAAAATTTGAGCCCAACTAGCTGGGACCTTTCGTCATCACTGCAAGTTACACATCAGGGGCATATCAACTAGCAACACCAGAAGGCGAGCCTGTACAGGAGCCTCTGAATAGCTCTCATCTCAAAAAGTTTTATGCCTAAACATTGCAAGGTATAGAACCAGAAAATTACAAAAAAAATCAGAAAAAGTCCTGAAAAAATGGTTACCTCGATGAAAACCTGGGTGACAACAAAAAAAATCAAAAGATCAAAAAATCCAAAAAAAATCAGAAAAGGATTGAAAAATAGTAAAGAGAAAAAATCGTCCTCTAGTGAAAACCACTTCGGTGGCGCTTTGGGCAAATACCTTGGTGAAAACCTTGGTGAAAACCTGGCAAACAGGCATCAAGTGTAAATAAAGTACCTTCCCCATCTATCAGGATCTACACAATTCATCCACTCCATCACATTCCACTTATCCGCTCGCATCCATACCATAGCCTGCATTGGTATCTGTACTATATTCCACCATTGGAACTACTTGGCATTTCAAAGGTCAGTCTATCCCGCCTTTATCGAAGTAGTCTATCGCACCACACTGGGGGCACGTTCTCGCAACATCGGATCGGATTCGTGTATATTCTTATGATCTTTTTCAAAATTCATCAAAAATTCCAAAAACATTCAGAAAACTCATTCAAAAAACCAAAAACATTCAGAAAAATCATCAAAAATCCAAAAACATGTCGAAATATCAGAAAATCTTCAAAAATTTCATCATTAAGTCTTGTCAGTTTTTTTCTACCTTGTCGAACTACGTCGTCTCTGAGCTTGAACGTAGGCAAGGGTGATCTTTGATCATCCCCCGAGACGGTTGGGTCAGTCCTTTAGGCGTCCGTCGCATTGGCAATCTGTTTGCCCATCTAGTCTGCATCTTAAGTCAGTCCTTTAGGCAATAAAATGGCAATCCATTTGTCCATATTATCATCAAGTCAGTCCACCACTAGTCAAACTACGTGGTCTCTGCGTATATAACGTAGGCAAGACTAATCTATGGATCAGCTCCTGAGACCCCTAAGATAGGTCTTTAAGTTAGTCTGTTCGTTGTAAAATCTTGAAAATACCAAAAACATTGAAAAATCTTGAAAATACCAAAAACATTTGTAAAATTCCAAAAATACCAAAAACAGCCTCAAAACATTTGAAAAAACCAAAATGGTGCATCCATTTCATCTCGCTTTCACTCGTGATTGTCATCACTCATAATAAATCATCGTCGCTTTCACCCTTTGGTGAGTTAGTCAGAAGCAAGTTTAGTAGGTTCTAAAGTGAACGCTTAATCGTCAAAGTCTCGAAGGTCTAAGTCAGTAAGTTAGCAAGTTGGTCAACTCGGAGTATCAATAGCTTATCACACAATCAGTCTCACCAAAACCCTGATCACTACATGTCCTAGGATGAAGCTTTCCTGCGATGGACATAAGCATTAGGTACCCCACAGTAGTTTAGTCTTGGCTAGTGATACGAAGAACATCAGCTTGTTTGTTTAGTTTATTTTAGTCTTTTAGACTTATCTTATTTTGCGCTCATTCCAAAGACCTCTCGATGATGCCTAAACAAAACTGGTTTAGAGAGAAAGGAATGGGGCAACGATCAGTATCTTTTTATGTGCTGTGCTTGTTGGATATTCTTGAAAAATAACTTCGTCACGCATACTTTGTTTTGTTTGTAGGAAGGATGTTCTAGGTATCTTGTTGACCACATAAGAAGGCTTGCCTTTTTATGTTTTGGCCCGAGATGTCTAGAATATCTGAACTGCATTCTGAATAAGGTTATGTCTATCAAGTGTGAATAAGAGTACTCCTAGCTGATTGTCAAGTCAAAGTCCGTCACACTAGGCGCAACGCCATCCTGATTTTTAATACCTTGATGCATCGCACCTATGTGTGTTATCAAACATAAAGAAAGGTATGCTCTTTTCCCATCCCTGGATAAGCAACACATCATCATCATTCATCGTCATATCCAATAAAGTCTTGATGACTAATGGACTTATTGGACTTCTACATTCTTCTTAGATTTAAGGGTTCATCCCTCTCATTCTTCTATCTTCTGTCACGCTAACAATGCATCCATCTTGCATCCATATTCTCATTTCGCATAATCATGTCATACCATCATATCAGGACAACATCATCCATCTCATTCATCTCACATGTATTGCATAATCATTTAAAGTTGTTTACGATAATATAAATTTGTTATTCTAAGCATCTTCCAAACATCTCATCTACATCATCATTACCATCCATACATCCATTTTGAACCTCTTTGTCGCGAGATCCACCTCAAATTGTATCTTTTCGCTTGATCTCTCGAGGGGGCAATGTACTAACGTACTTATTTTCCACTGGGGCATCCGAAAAAACCAAAGAATTTTTTAATTTCGATGCCGACAACATCATTCTTTGAACCAATGCAACGAGTACATTGCTTCAAAGAGGGGCAAAATGTAGACATCCAAAAATAACATTATGCATTCCACTGTAACTAACATCATGCATTCGTTTCTTCTACTAATCAATTAAAGCAATTTATTGATTTAATCCTAAGGTTCATCAAGCTTAATTAAATAAATCAAATTATTTAATTAAGTTCCTAAGGTTCTTCTTATTTGATTTAATAAATCAAACTGATTTAAAATCAAATATCAAATCCCTAAAATCCCCTAAGTTAATTAATCTAAATTAATTAACTTCTAATCATGATTAGCATTCTCTAGCTTTTGACTCAACTAGAGTCAAATCTAAACTCCTAACTAACCCACCCACTTGCATCAATAAATCAATTTATTGATTTATTAAAAAGAGTTATTTTCCCTCAATAACTCTCATCTTTGACTTTTTTGAACAAAGATTATTCCCCCCAAAACCCTCAACAACATGCATTTATTGACATTTTTCAAATTTGAATGGGCACATTGGCCAAAACTTGCACAAGCTTTGACCAATCCCATCATGCCAAGTGGCTCTATTCTATTGGAGGGGATTTAGTCCCACATTGGCTAAACTTGGCCTCTCTTCTCTCAACTTCTTCTATAAAAGCAATGCATCTTCTCTCATTTTAGAAGACATTTTGAATGCATCTAAACTATAAGCAACTTGAGCTCATAGCAACTCATTGTCTATTTCATTTGGCTTAGAAACAGATTGGGAAAGGGCTCTCTCACATCTTCATGGAGGGCACCAATCCACCATAGAATAGGTTGTATTTCATTTTCTCTAATGCATGTTTAATTTAGTTTATTAATTTTCTTAGAGTAAATGATCTATTTTATTCTATGAGGATGGCTAAATCTATACAAACAATGTGTAAGATTTTTAAATCCTACAAGACTATTCACTCAACAATTGTCTCAAAAAAATGTCTTAAACGCCCCTATATGTAGTAGTGTTAACTATTGAGATAAACTATTTTGATGTAATTACACTCAATTTATTTTATTCATATGAGAAAAAACACAGTACATAGGGAACACGTAGTACATTGGCTTCTTGTTTTATTGCTTCCTAAGTGGTTCGTGGGAGGAGTTGCATAAGGCGGATAGAAGAAGCACAGACCTTAACAGGAACGGAAGATGAAAGAAAGGGATGGAAACCTCGTATCTAGTGCTTCTGAGCTCGAGCTTTGTTCTTCTTGATCTGCAACCAGATCCACGTCTCATCTATTTGCTCCGAATCACTGTTGTCGTCCGCAAAACGATCATACGTATCCTTGAGAGCGGGGTCCTTGTTGGGATCCTGGCGATAAATATCGATCTTGCTTTTGATGGCGCTGCGCAGAGCCTTCCACCCACTAATCGCCTGGACGTTGTACACCACCCCTACAACGACGCCGTCAACAGCACCGGCAATGAGACTGTCACCCACCTTCAAATTCCGTCCATTGGCCTTGACCCTATTCTGAATGATGGCGCGGCGGTCATTGAGTACTTTCTCAAGCGCTTCTGCAGTCACAGGGCCCGTCTGCTTAACGGCATGAGCTTCCCAGGTTGGCTTACTCGTATCTGGGTGCGGAAGCTGACGTTGCAGAAACATCTTCCACGCTCCGCCTTGGAAGAGCATTAAGGTGATCGCATTCCCTGTGTGAGAGAGGTAGCGGCCGCCGATCCGGTAATCGTTGAAGTCCACGCGCATTTGTACGTTGTTGTAGAGGACGGCGCTGTCCATACGACGGTCGTGGAAAACGCGGTAGGTGTTGTTGTCCAAGCGAGTGACGATCACCGAGCAGCCAGTGAGACCCACAGTGAACAGGAAGGTGTTCTCCACATAGGCTTTCGTGGGAATGTCCACAAATGGGACATCGTCGTTCCCCTTGTTGTTCTTGTACGCCAGCACGAAGGCATCTACGGCTTCCTTGTCAGTTGGCAGATCTTTTATGGCTACGAATTGAAGATTGTAAGTGGTGGTGACCATCGGAGATTGAACCAGTTTGACACCGGCCTTCCCAGATCTGAACGACGAGCCATCGACCGAACGGTATTCCGGAGGCACACTTACTGGGGAAAACACAATCGCGTTCTTCGTCAAGAAATCCAAGGGATTGTGTGCCAGAGCTTTGAGAGCACCCGACAGGGCGGCGGAGGAGGCAGAAGACATTTCTACTTCTCAGTTACCACAATTACAGTCGCGCCAGCTTAGTGGAGTGCGCTTTATAACCCACGTTCATCAAAGATCTCGTGTAGCGCGTGGGAGCTCAGATTCCAAGTGGATAAGCTTATTGTTCTTTTGTTGAAATAAAGCACTGGCGGTCCACCACCCCTACTTCCTCGTGTAGCACGTGGGAGCTCAGATTCCAAGTAGATAAGTTTATCGTCCTTCTGTAAAATATAACAACGGGATTCGGTGAAGGCGATAATGACTGTAAAATATCCCAACTATTCTGATGGTGGACAAGCATGACTAGTGGGCATCGTGGCAAAACCATCGCCTATAACCGGTTAAAAGATTGGTCACGGTCTACAACCGGTTACCTGAGCCTGTTCTAAGCTGAGCATTTTATTTTCCCGTTCGTTTCTATGGCTGTCCATGCAGCTGTACATTGTAATTTTCTTTAATTCTGTTTATTTTGATATAAAAAAGATTGAAAAGATAAAAAAATATAAAAATGTTGGTCATGTGATTGGGTTTCTTATATTCTCCACTACAGTTTTTAAAAGACTGTAAAAATAATGAATGATGGCATTGGGCCCTGTCTCCTCTCCACTCATTTTACTTTAAAGTAGATACCGTTCACCACTTAGATAATTCAAACTTTTTCTTTCTGTGTTTAGACTGCTTTTATTATTCAGTTTTGAATATATACAAAACCATCATTCTTGTAAAAATAAAAATTCTTTCCTTCAAAGAAACAAATGGATTACACCCGTTCACCATTTAGATAATTCAAACTTTTTCTTTCTGCGTTTACACTGCTTTTATTATTCTGTTTTGAAAAACATCATTCTTGTAAATAGAAAAATTATGTGTTACACGGTGACCCCAAAATCCACTATCCCCGTCTTCGGGTCGGGGGGTCGGGGGGATGCAAAGGGAACGTCCCCCAACCGTCCCCGAAACAGCCTAATTAGTGAAGGGAAAAGAATGTGGATTTACTGACCCAACAGTGCAGAATACATTCTCTTAACACCTTTACTTCAGGGGAGAGAAGCAAAAACGAAAAACTAACAGTTTCAAAAACTTATAGAGATGCATACAACCATGGCAATGAGAAACCAGAAGGATAAACAAACAAAGATGACACAATATTTACGTGGGAAAACCCTTTCAGGTAAAAAACCCACCACACAAAGTCAAAACTATTGTATTACAGTAATGAATCGATTACATACAATATCCAGACTTCTTTGTTCAGCTCATAATCACCCAGATAGTTTCAGATTCACTGTTACAATGTTTTTACAACATACAGTTTAAAACCCTCCTCAAGAACTCACGTCCTTCTCTTCTTTAGCTCGCAACTTCAAACTTGCTCTGCAACTTACGACTCAACTCTTGACTTGTCTAACTTATGAGAAATAACACATCTCTCATCCATATGTAACCGACTCAGAAGAGCAATGAAGTCCATCCTCAAATCATGCAACTGGTCGGATCTAATAGATTTCCTGCAACGAGCCGACTTTGCATTCAAAGCCATTACTCAAAACAGTTGAGCTCGCCACCCTTCGTTGACAAATGCAACTGCCACAATAACTATCTTGGTATCCGTCCAATCACTAATCAACCAGGTGTCATGTGTCCAAGACCCATCAGTAATCGTAGCTAATAGAGCAACCAAAACGGTCAAACAGACATCGGACGACCAAGACTTCAAGTCATTTCTAACACTACCAGAGCTGGAGTTGGAACAGGAGTCGAAATAGGACTCCACCGAAAATACACACTGCCGGAGTCGGAGTCGGAGATGGAACTAGAGTCGAAACATGACCCTACCGAAATTTCAGGTTCAGGAACCATTTCGGTTCCGTGTCCGCCCACGGCAAAGGGGAACTCATTGGAAATAGTTCTGATCGGGTAAAGTCAACCCGGGGTCAAACCAAGACGGGAACACAAAAGATCGGAGTTGGAGTCGGACCCGGGGACGGAACAGGAACAGAAATAGGACTTTACCAAAAGTCCAAGATCAGAAACCAATTCGATTCTGGTTCTGCCTCCGCCAACTGCAAGAAACAACAATCCAGAACCAGGACAAGGCGGAGGAAAACACCCCGAGGAGAATCCAAACATCTAGAGGAACTAGATCGCAAAAGCAGGAGTCGGACCCGGAGTCAGAACAGAAATCAAAATAGGAACATGGTAAACGGACATTGCCAAATTCGAAAACTGGTTCCGCCTCCGCCAGAACTTGCGAAGCGAGAAACAACAGACGGTAGGAAGTGGGGTCGGAGCAGGAACGAGAACCAAAACCCGAAACTTAGGCAAACAGAACAATGTCAAGTTCCATCCCGGTTCCGCCTCCACCAAGGACCCGAAACTTAGGCAAATAGAACAATGCCAAGTTCCATCCTGGTTCCGCCTCCGCCAGAACTTTGCAAACAATACAAAATCACCAAGGCATGAAAACACTTGACATGCAAAGTGATTGATTTCTTATTTTTGAATGTTTATGCTTGTGTTTGATTGAATTTTAATGTCAAATCATTTGCATAAAACATAGAAATGATAACTGCTATCATAACATCAACAAATATAAAACATTCAACCTCAAATATGATTTTATTTGTACTATATTAAGTCTGAATACATTGCATTACAGGTCTGATATAAGTCTGATTTGATTACAGTAGAAGACATTTCTTTCAAAATCTAATTTATATTGATTCCCAATGAAATACAAACATACCCACATCATTGGCTACAATAATAAGTTTAATGAAATTTATTATGCTATTATACTATTGCTCTCGTGATTTATTTACATATTGATATTGTTGTTATCAATTATTAATTTATTGACATATTTCTCTCTCCTTCCCTCTCTCTCTATAATATATTAATAAATTTTTAAAAAAACACATATATATATATATATATATATATATATTTTGTATGTCACCGTCCCCTATTGTCCCCTAAAAATGCCCCCCTAGGAAACGTCCTGGAAATGTGTCCCCTGTCGTCCCCCCGTCCCCGTCCCTGAAACGTCGTGGAACATAGTATGGATTACACGTAAAAGAACATGGCTAAGCAAATTTATTTTGAGCTGATTTGAAACTAATAAATAATATTTCTCAAGGTTTTGTATTTATTTTTTCTTTTCAATGGATATGATATATAGAATTTATTTGTATTATTTATATTTTTATATTATATTACATATATTTAATATAGTATATTTATATTTGGTTATTGTAGTTTTTTAAATAGACATCATAATGATTTTTTAATGATTTATTTTCAGTTGAATCATTTCATTGTATTAGTCAAGATTAATATTTTTTAATTCTTGACACATAGGCAACCAAACAAATGTAGATGATACTTACATTTGATTTCATAAACTTTTGTTATATTGTTCATAATTTATTCCTCTGCCATCTGAATTTGAACTGAAAATACTATAATTTAGACGTGGGAAATTAGGTTGACACTCACGTGTAACAAAATGGGGGTTTCAAACGTCTTGAAATTTGTTGTCTTCTTCCTTCATCAACATCAATATTCTAACATTCTTCCTTTTGATGCTAAGATGACTTATAAGACTCTGTTATAATATGTTAACTTCATTACCCATGTTCAGATATCCTTGGTCAATTGTAGGTGGCCTACCAAGCCAACCTTCCATGTGAAGATATTCTTGGTCAATGGTAGGTGGCCTACCAGGCCAACTTTCTATGTGCATATATTCTTGGTCAATTGTAGGTAGGCTACTAGGTCAACCTTGGCCAAATCTTACCAACCATGAAAACTTTAGTGGTTCATGTTAGGTAATCATAAGGTTATAAATGAAGCCTCTCATGCCATTGTGTAAAACAATCTAATATGACCAATTCACATTCTCTCGATTGCAAACAAATTCTGCAACATTGTTTTGGTGTGCTTAATATATGTTGCTACTGTTCTTTGTGCTCTCTGAAAACTTATAGTCTTTGTTTTTCAAGAATCTCCCCCTCTCTATCTATCTCTATCTCTATCTCTATCTTTGTCTCTATCTTCCTTCCTCCCAACCACATTCCCTCTCTCTTCCTTCTTCCATGTCTAGGTAGGTAGAGAGGGAGAGGAGAGAGAGTTGAGATAGAGATTGTATAGAGAGGGTAAGGTAGGGAGAAAGAGAGTTGAGATATAGAGAGTAGAGAGGGAAGGAGAGAGAGGGATATAGAGAGGTGATAGAGAGAAGTGGAGAGGGAAGAAGGTAGAGAGACTAAGAGAGGAGGGAGGGAGGGAGAAAGAAAGATGTATATAGGGATAGGTGGGTAGAGAGAAGTAGAGAGGGAAGGAGAGAGAGAGAGAGAGAGAAAAGAGACAAAAAAATATAGAGGTAGGTACAGAGAGGGAGGGGAAGATAAAGAGAAGCGTAGAGGGAAGGAGAGAGGGAGGAAGTGGTAGGGAGGGAAGGAGAGAGAGGTGAGAGAGAGGTGATAGAGAAATAAGTAGAGGGGGAAGAAGGTGGAGAGATTGAGAGAGGGAAAGAGGGAGGGAGGGAGAAAGAAAGATGTATAGAGGGATATGTAGGTAAAGAGAAGTAGAGAGAAAAAGTTGGTGGGAGAGAAAGAGAGGGAAGGATGGAGGGAGGGAGAGAGAAAGAGGTATATAGGGGTGTGTCGCCAAAAAGTGTAGCCTTGACACTTTTCACTCATTTGGGCCTTTCTTATGAATTTTGGACCTCTTTTTACCCCTTTCCAAGCTTTATGTCAAAGTGTTGTAAGATGTAAGATATCTTCACACTTTCCTAGGCTTGTCATCACTAAATCAACCCTTTCTAATGTGAAAATGACCCCATAATTCACTTATAGGTCCTACTTAAGAGTGTTTCAGAAGACAATCCTGTTAAACATCATTAACCACATCTTAATTCCCGACAACCACTCAAAATTGTCCAAGTGGACTAAGTTGCACGAGATTTTGCCTCCAAAACCCTAAGGTCGGCCTATAATGTGGTATTTTCAAGAAATTAGGGCACAACATGTATAAATAAGGGTTTTCTCCTCATTTTTATCTTTCTCTTCCTCCTAACTCACACTTCATTCTTCTCAAGCACTCATCAATCATTCTTCTCAAGAAAGCTAGACTAACTTGAGCATTCTAAGTTATCAAGACATCTTTCTGAAGCATTCAAGGGATGATTAATGCAACAACTCAAGATAAATCATCATCAAGGAAAAGTAAGTAACTCCATTTTTTCATGCTTTATTTCATTATCTCTTCATTTGATTTAATTATCTAAAAGGGGTTTGACCAAGGCAAACCCCCATGCCCTTTAACAATCAACATTTTCTCTTTCTTTCCTTATGTGTTTGCAGATTTAGGTACATTGAAGACCTTGAATTTTTTTTTAAGACCTCTCCTTGCTTGCAAAGTCAAAACATCCATCAAAAGTCACTTTCAGGACTGGAATTCAGAGTTTCAAAAGCAAACACCTATGAAGAACCGAAGTGAAGACCGAGGGCTTCCGTTTCGCCTTTCGAATTTCCAGAAATACAAAAGTGGACTAAGTCACCACTAATGGTGAATTAGTTCCATTGGACATGGATTTCAATGATTTTTGCATATTCAGACGCCCATTTGGCAGAAATAGGTTTCTAGGCAGTTTTTCCAGATCTGGGATTAAGTCGCCCAGATTGGCACAAGTGTCCCAGATGACTTCTACAACAATTTCATCAGGATTCTAGACCTTCATCTCATCCCTTTTTAGCCTTCAGGTGCACACATTTTGTT
This sequence comes from Sequoiadendron giganteum, assembly GCA_007115665.2. NCBI lineage: Eukaryota > Viridiplantae > Streptophyta > Pinopsida > Cupressales > Cupressaceae > Sequoiadendron > Sequoiadendron giganteum. The sequence goes on from CM021100.1 coordinate 861,675,841, forward strand.
TCATAGTTTTATGTTACTGTTTGTTTATATTTCTAGGTCATTTTGTACATGTTTGCATACAACATTATGTTTTCCAGCACTTTGCATTTTTTAGGATTAGCATCAATAAATATTTTCCTTCTCAGATTGCTGCATTTAGATCATCACATTCCAATCACACACACTTCCCACATACATTCTCCCCCTCAATCTTTGAATGTAACATTGGTATTTTGGTATCCCTCTCTCCTTTTAGGTGGAAAATCCTAGAAGTGTTAGAGACCCTAAGTGGGTACCAAAATCTATGTTACATTTCGGTAAACCCGACATTTGAATACCCTTATTTTTTTGATTTGGAGTCCCTTCTCACCCTAGATTCAGTTGCCATTTCCCGTTGCATTATTTAATTTGCATTCTAGGGTTTCACATTTTTTGCATGCATGAAAGTGCATATTCTTTGCATTCTTGCTCTCAAATCTTTGTCAATCGTCCAAAATTTGCATTTACCTTTCCTCTTCTAATCATCCAGCATCATAACCATCAAAACCAGTTGAAAATTTCTAGAAATTTTGAAATAAACCCCAAGTGGGACTAATTCTCCATTCGGGGCGACTTAGTCCCTATCTAGATTTTTCGTTGTATGTTACAACATCAAAAACCTCATTTATGTGCTTTCTTAGCCTCCTAGTATCATATATTATAAGGCTGGAAAGTTTTGGGAACATAGGTTTAATGCATCTACCTCAAAATCATCAATTTAGGATGGTCATTTTTCAAATCATTTCATCATTAGATCTGAAAAATGCTCACATTTATGAATTTTTTCTTAACATTGATAAAAGTACTTTTCACTTTTCCATATACAATGTTTCTATTCATAAAACTTTGCATAAGTTTGTTAAAAGTGCTTTTCATTCTTGCATATACATTGTTTAAATTCTTAAAGCTTAGCATTTATTGGATAAAAATGTTTTGTATCTTTGGATATACATTGTTTATATTGTTGAAACATTGCATGAAATGGTTACATGTACTTTTTATTTTTGTTCAAACAATGTGAATAGCTTGCATATCTAGACATGCTAAGAAACATTTCCTACCCTCTCCCTATGAGAGTGTTTTAGTGATAGAAGATACAACTTTGGACATTCCTAACGATCATATTTGTTCTTCTATTAATATCTCTCCTCTTGGTGATGATATTTTGGTAGAAGAACTAATCAATGAGAGTTATGAGAATCCTAGTTGTTTCTCTCTTCTTACTTCTCTTAGTGGACAAAACATTAATGAATAAGACAACACAAACATAACTACTCATGACAATAACATTTGTTCTTCTCCTAGTATTTCTCCTTGTTGTGAAGAAGATACTTTGCTATTAGAAAACACAATTAGTGAAGGTCATGAGAATCTTAGTTTTCCCCCTTCACCTAGCAAAACCCTTCCTATGCAAGACAATTCAACCATTGATCATTCCCCTATTAGTGATGAAGCCATTTTAGAAGAACCAACCTTTGATCGTCAAGAGAAATTGGTTTGTAGTTCTCCTAAAACCCTTCCTCCTAAGAAGGATATCATGGCACACGATAAAGCTAACATTGAAAATAATAATATTGTATCCTTAGAAGCACATGAAGAGACACCATTAGCCTCTCCCTTGTTCAAGGATGTTAATATTATTTGAAACCTCAACTCATCATTTACCCCCCTTAAAACAAATCTTCAACTCAAAACAAACCCGAACTCATCCTTTACCCACCTAAGACCAATGTGTTGTAGCAGCCAAGTTATAATACCGTTTCTCACACACATTACACAAGAAACAATCCACACCAACAACAACCAACCCCAACCCCCTCACCCTTACCCAATCCCATATTACCTGTTGCTCCTCACTTAAATTCATTCATCAGGGAGTATGATCTTATTCACCAACTAAGAAATTCTCTGCTAAAATCTCATTATGGGATTTTATTCAAGCCTCCCCTCACTATCACAACATGGTGGTTATGTGCAAGATCATGATGGACCAAAAAGTGGCGATATGTAAGTGATATGATGGACTATGGAGCTGACTACTTTTTTTTTACCCAAAATTGATGAAACGAAAAGGGTTTTTAAAGGAGATTTTCAGCTTTTGACCAAAATAAATTATGCTTTACTTTGAATTTAATAAATAATTATTATTCATTTTCTATTTGAATTACGACTAAAGTCCTGATTGATACGTTGATTTAAAAACATCTATAGCTTTCAAACGGTATCACATTTTTTGAATCTGAAACATGCGTCACATTCTATGATTTGCATACTATAGGATTAAACAAAAAAGAATTTCATGAAGTTTTGACCAATTTAAGGTGGTCAGACATACTAGGTTTTATATTTTAGAAAGTTGTAATAAAAAAATCATAATTAATTATTTACTTGGAAAAAAATTACAAAAAAATATGTGTCACATCAAGACATGAGTCCTCTACTTGTATCTAAAATATTATAAAAATTATTATCATTTTATCGTGGTTAGGGTGGTCAGACAAACACCTACTTCTTATTTTTTCCTTGAAATTTAAGTAAGTACTGCATTGAAATTTCATATTTTCACCAAATAGATTTTTTTAAAAATAAACCTAGTAGTTTAGAAACTATACTCAATTTTCTATAGATTCTATTCTTACATATTTTTAAATAATATATATAACTTATTCAAATTTTTACGTCAGGTTGCCTAACTCTAATTTTTTAAATTTTCATCGCCACTTAAGGGCCTATTTTTTCCATGATGATCCTGCACATACCTTGATGCAGAATGCCTTACAACAGGTTCCTATCCCTTCTAATGTACAACCAAATGGCATAGAAACTATTATTCACGGAATCAATGCTGATATTGTTTTTCACCAAAGTGAGCTCCCTCCTTTGGATGTCCAAAAACAAAATGAAGCTTTTGTAATAATCTCTTAATACAAAACAAAAGGGATCAAGAGACTCTTGTAGATACAGCATCTGCCCTTAATGTGTGTAGTGTGATCCTTCTAGATAGGCTTGGCATTGATCACTCAACATTAAACCCGATTCTCTATCTATTCGAGGATTTGACATCGCAAAGCAACCACTCAGTGTGGTCACTTTTCCCCTCACAGTTGGAATGGCCACATTGGACACAAAGATTTGCATTATGCCTCATGAACTTTCATATAATCTTCTCTTAGGAAAATCATGGATTCATGCAATGAATGGAGTGCCTTCCACTCTTCATCGTAAAATTAAGTACATCTACAACTTCAAAGTGTACACCCTTGATGTTGACCCTGAACCAAACAGTTGCTTCAACATTGAGAAAAAGGAGAATCATTTCAACACATGAACACCAACCACACAAGTGGAACCCTCACAACACACAAACAAAGAACAACCTATTGTGCAAATCATGAAGCTCTTAGATGATGATTGGGGTTCCTTAGACATCACACCTACAATCATTGGAGAATACAAGATCACATGAAAAGACTCTAAAAAGGGAACCGTAGTCTTATCAACACAAGACTCGACATATCCTTTGAAAGAATCCACCTCAACCACTCTAGAAAAATAAGTAACCAATGAACAATCACCTGATCCAAAAGCACTAAAAAAGCTTTATGGAAAAGGTTATGAGCTTATGAAACAACTTGGCTATAGTGGAAAAGGATGTGGTGCTAACAAACAAGGTATCCACAACCCTATCAAGCCTAATACGCAAACAACTCATGGTCTTGGTTATTTTCCTTTGATCAAAATCACCAAGCCTTCACCTCACACCAACATTATCCCAAACCACCCTTCTCAACCAACGATTCTTGATTGTTCTCCTTTACTTGCAACAAAAAAATATTCGCCTAATGTCACTGTCATATCGCAACACACTACTGATTTAGATTTTACACCCTCCTCTCAAGGAGTGTACAAAATCTCACAATCTATACTGCCTTGTGTAAGTATGACATCGTTTACTAAGCAAGACACATCTTTGTTACAAGATAAAGGAACACCTTCTACCTTTAATCAAGAAGGTATCTTGTTGAGACTCCTCCAAGATCACTTGATATCTCTTCCTCCAAGAACTCGAAAGAAATTCTTTTATGAGAATTATTTTTGTGCCTATCACAAAATCCATGGTCATTCTACTAATGCATGTAAGGCCTCAAGTAGTAGAATTCAACATCTTAAGGAATTTTTTACTCTCCCTTATGGGGAGGCACCTCATTCCTCTAATTGATACTGCTTTTTCACTCTACCTTGCATCTCGTCAATCCTTTCAGCTCACTCTTGTCCTGCACTAAGTGGGGGCAATGGGTTAGGTAGCCTTGTCCTCGTATGTCACTTGTCGTTGTCTCTCTTGGCTATTCATTAACCTTTCATGAACATATAAGAGAAAGCTTGGGATGTGGATGACATGTCTTAAGTTGACTTGCATGTGACATACTATCTATCATTTTCATGATGCAACTTATCAGAAACACATGACTTGGCATAGGGCTTTCCGAGCAAGCTCTCATGTCTCCTTCTTCTACTTTAAAGTAATTTCTCACAGTAATAGTGTTAGCAACCACTTTAAAGTGGGGGCATACATCAACACTCACATTTCATTGTGCTATTTTCTTTTTCTTGTGATTCTCTCTCTTGGATACATTAGGTACAATGTTCCTCAAGATGAGACCATTTACATTTTTCCTCTCTTGCAAACAAGATGAGACATTTGCACTTTTCCTCTCTTTGAGACATTACACATAATGTTCCTTAAGATGAGACATTGCTAAAAACTCCAACATACATGCATAATAGAAATTATCAAAGTGTGTTCTTCACCAAAATAGGTCATCATGACCTATAGATACTCCCATGAATATGCTCCATACTCAATTTAGTCAAGCATGACCCTAAATCCTTTAGGTCGGCACCACACAACCAAACAAGTAAAGAAACAACTGAATGAGCCAATTGTTCATTCAAAACTCGATGCACGGATCACCAAACCACTTATCACTCATAAATTCAAAATGCACACACATCTGACATCTCCAAGCACTTCCTGAAATCTGCAAAACACAATGATCATCTTTGATGGAATGTTGAGTGTTCCAACATGACTATGTACTGATAAATCTATCTCTACTTAGTCTGATACTTTTTCATCAATATCATTTTTGGCGGAAGACATAAAACCCTAAAAATTTGGATATGGAATGATTCAATACGTACCATTATTACCTCAAAACTATATGAAAAGATAACCAATGTAGAACAATGCAGACCAAAAAATTATTTCTTTGTTACATTGAAAATACACTATCTGATCTGGGACTTAGCCAATTTCCCAATAACACTTGGTCTTCTTTAGACTATATTTATACTAATACACCATCAATTCTACAATGGGTTGACATAAATGACAACACCATACACCATCATGCTCATGTTGCCAACACACTTGCATTGAGGGTTTTGTTAAGCCCTCTTCTAAAAGTAAGTTATCTCCACCTGCTAAACAAGCTAACCATGGTCCTAATCCAAAACCCCTTACCAAACAATCGAAAAAGGCTAAAACCCATAAATCTTGAGTCAAAATCCATGACTGTTGGGTTGTCTGAGCTCAAAAAAACACCTCACAAAAAACCTAACAAAAAGACCCCAATAAAAAGAACAAAAAGTCCACCTTCTATGTGGAGGAAGCTACCTTTGATGAGGAGGAGACTACTGTGAACAAGGAAAACATGAAAAAAGAGGATAATACTAAAGATACTGACCCTATCATTGATGCTAATAACCCTAGTGTTTGAAGATCACACAGGTTGGCTAGCAAGCAAGCCACTAAGATAATAGTTGATGAGATATTTGGTGACTCTGAGAAGGAGAAGAGGGATGAGGAAAGCAACGATGAGGAAAATTTAGAGGAAGCAAAGAAGCATGCTAATGGCCCTAGTCTATTCCAAGAATTCAATGCTATGTTGAATGAACTAGAGGATTCCACCCCCACAAAAGATCACAAGGAGGAGAATTTCCCCAATTGTGAGAAGATGGCTTAGGACTGCATGACTCCTATGACTACATTTAAAACACTGGAAAGGAATCTCAATAGCCTTTCTTGTTTCACTCTCAAGTTCATACACTATTCTGCTATCACTCTTGCCTATGTGTTACAGGATGAGATAAAATAAACATGACAACACAATGAACCCTAGCTCAAGCCAACAAAAGCAAGATGCTTTCAAATTCCTCATGGAGGAATGGGAAAATACTCCAAGTAAGGTGTCCTTGTTTATTTTATTTCTGGTTATTACCATGCTATAGTTTTTCTTTCACTGGTTGGTTTGCTATAGTTAAGGGTACAATGCCTTGTAAATGCTACTTACCTTATCAAAAACATTATTATAATATATGATATATTTTTAATATATTTTATTTTCATAATCTTCACTCAAAATTCATTTAATTTTTCATTTAGAGCTAGGTGTAATAGCTATGGAAATGAAATATTTAATTGAACATAGAAAAGGTATAAATAAATAGGTTATTGAAAATTTTGCTAAGAAATATTTACTTAGGATATATGGTAAAATGAGGGGTTATTTTTACAATAATGATGTACTAGTAGAGGTTACAAAAAAATCAAGTTTATTAAGTAAATATTGTTAGGGTTTTATGTGGAGATTATACTTGTGCTCCTTGAGATCCTAAAACATAGAAAAAATGGACATACCTTGATGTGTCAATCTCCACCAAGATGACAGGATAGACTAGGATTTGGGGTGACTAAAGAGAAGAAGATATAAAACATAACAACTCCTTAGGTGTTACAAATGACTCCTCATAAGGAGGACTAATAACCTTGTGAGCATGACAAGAAAACTTTTCATTCAAAATTCTATACCAATAGTGTAAAATCAAAGTAGACATAGAGCAATATATGTTTGTAAGATTTATTTCCTTGGATCAATTAAATCGTTTCCCATTTATATGAATTGAAGTAATTATGATGAAAAAGTTAATATCAAAAAAGGTGTATATATAGCATGAAAAAGGCCTAAACTATGATTTCAACCATAGAAGAAACCACTAACCTTAAGCAAGATGGAAGAAAGTCTAAAGGAGTTTATAAAGGGGAATGGAGCATTGAGGTGATCTAAGGGAGACTTGAAAAATACTAGAATAGAGCAATTAATTTCTAACCCATTTCCTGCATTACCATGCTAAGTAACATTGCTAGGTGATTACTAAGGGTTATAAATTATTTATAGTTCATTTATTCATACTTATATTCTCTTCCCAAGACTCCTACCCCTAAGTTGTTAATCAGAACATCTATTATGCAACTTGGATTGCCATTTTAAGTGAAATTGCTAGGTGATTAACATACTAAGGAGAATTGATAAATAATAGTTCACTTAGTCATATATGTAGTCTCTTCCCAAGAATTCTACCTCCCAAGTTGTTAATCATAACATCTATTATGCAACTATATTTAAAACCATGAAATTCAAAACCATGTTTCAAAAATTCACAAGAAGTCAAGAGTATGTTTTATATTGTAAAGAGAAAAGTTAAATGGAAATATGTTAGGGTTTTAATGTTCTACTAGAATCCTTAAGACTAGAATCTATAATACTAGGTTTCTTAGAAGCATTTGTAGGATTGAGAATTATGCCACACTTATTGCTATATAATTATATCCCTACCCTTAAGGAAGGTTATTTCCCTATTTAATAGAAGATTATTTCTCCACTTAATGTACACTTTGTCTTTAGAAAGATTAGCTAATAGTATGATAGTTATATATGAGTGAAACATAAAAAAGTGGTGACTCTAAGATTAGTGTCCATAACCTAGGGCCATTTTCACATTTTTATAAACTTCATTGGGATATAGATCACAAGGTGCAAAATATTGAATTTTAGACCAAAAGGTGAGCCAATTAGACCCGAATCTATATCCTATGGGGGGTTGGAATTGATTATAAATATTTTGGAATGATTAAACTAATGATTCTATATGCCCTAATACTAAAAATCCAAGATCCTGATGATTGATAAATAGAAATAATAGTTTGCAGGTGGATCGGAGGAGTGCAAAGGGATATGTACCAACTTAGAAAAACTTGTTTCGAGCATTGTAGAAGGAAAAGGTCACCCTTGGGAAAATGAGTCCTGGTAGGGCAATTCTGATCAACTTTTGGGGTACTCTAGAGATGGATCCGAGACTCCATTTTCCACAAGTCCCATTATCGGAATTTCATAAATAAATTCTGCAACCAGTTTCTATAGCTTGACAACAATGATGGCAACAAATGGAAGATTGTAAAATTTGCTCTTCAAGATCATCAACACTTCTTCGACCTATAACCTACACATACACAAAGAGGAGAAATTTTTTTTGATTGTTTTTATGGGGTTTTTCCTTTGTCAAACCCTAGTTTGGTAATTAAACCTTGATAGAAAGATAATGATAATGGAGAAGGAAGATGAATGAAAAATTTCTCGTTGCAACTCACCAAATCTTCAATGAATTCCCTTAGAGGATTGAAGACAAACACATCACTCCAAGGACCTTGATCTTGCTTTTGCTTGATAAATTTGAACACTTGAAAATTCTTGGATGTTTTAGGATCAACAATGCAAATTAGCCTTCACAAGATGAAATGCACACATAAGATTGAAAATGATGTTAGGACCTTGATTGCTACAACAAATGAATTCTCTTGACAATAATATTTTATCATAGGATTGATCTCATTAAGTCTTAGATTTGAAAATGATCAAATAACTATGTACTTATAGGTGTTTATCTAATTTCCCAAAAATTAGATTACAAAAACCAATAATTGCATATTGAATTTGAATCATTAAAATACCACCAAAATCATATTTAAAAATGGGTCCTATGGCTTGAAGGGGCGAATGGGTCCTAGCCTAAAAATCTAGGACACTCATTCTCCAATGTGACTAAAATATTAATTGCATTAATTAAATGTTGGTTTCCCTTTCAGAAAATGGGAATAATAAGGCTTTGGAATGCATAATTTGGAAAATTATAAGCTTAATCAAGTCCAATTAATTATGGGACCCAAAAAAAGTGTGAAATTGTAACTATGTATACAATTTCATACACTATATTTAGCCCCCACTTTAGTGAGAGTATGAACTTAAACGCTCAGACTCACACTAAAGTAGACAAATATGTGTGAAGAGAGGTCCAAGTGTACAAATGTTAATAAGATAGGATGAAAAAGATCAAGAAGGTTGTGGAAGCCCCCAAGATCTAAGATCCCATGGAAAACCAACATAAGGACAAAGGGACACACGAGATGTATAAGATATGTGCAACAAGACAAGATACACAAACATACAATGTTAAAGCTAATGCAAAAGGGATGGACTAGCGAGTTGTGTTATGCCACATCCATCAAATACACACAGAAGGATGTAAAATCACTTATGAGACACATGGTTCCACTGATGAGAATTTTTTTTATGCTAGGTGGCCATGAAATATGCTCACAGGGGCTAGTGCAATCCGATATACACTAGGTGAGCCCCAAAGGGAAAATGAGAAACACACACTAGGTCTACAAGGTGTGAACTCATAACAAAAGGGTGGTAGATGGGAAAGTCACACTAGGTCTATAGGTCTCCCATGCGTCAACCATACCAAAATTTATACTCCTTGATAACTTTGATAAGGTGCCACAAAATGATCAATGTTCTTCACAAGGCTAGCAAGTTGTGTTATGCTAGACACTCATGGAATATGGAAAGTTTTAAATGCAACCAAAATAAAGATAATCAAAGGGGTTTTACTTTATGCACAAAATGTCACACCTTAGGGAACATCACACTTGACATTTGTTGTACCGCAAATTAAAAAAATTTCTACACTTATTCATTTTGAAGAAATGAGTACAAAAGTCTTGTTAAAAATTGTCAAAAGGGTCAAAATTGGTAATTTATATGTCTTACATGAGGGTTAAACGATTGAAATTTTAAAAATCTCATGATTTGGGTCTACTCAGAGCAACCAAGTCTACGAAACCCAGATCTCAATTTTTTGACCCTAAATTTTAGGAAAATTTCTATTTTTAGTAACTTTCTAAAAATGAACTTTTTTCTAGGTTTTTTTGGGTTTCTTTTGAAATGGATGTTGGATTTTTTTTTCTAAAAATAGAAAGTTTGGCTTCTAGGGTTCAAACTGATTTTGATTGGCTCAAAAAACTTCCTCATCAGGCTAATACAGTCAAAATCACAAAAAGATCAATTTTTCCCCAATAGATCTATTCTTCTTTTTCAGAAGCTTTTCAAGAGCTTTAACAACATTAATGAAGGTCACTCAATTACTAGGTGTCAAATTTAGAGTCTTAGGCACTACTCAGATCAAGAAACTGCAACATAGGATCGAGGGATGAAGAATGGAGAATGGAAGTTGAACAATCATGAAAATTGCAAAATTGCAAAATTTTGGCTAACTCTAGAAAGTTCAGGTACCCCTACCGAGGATAGGCGCCTAAATGCTTATGCCTTAGAAATTTTTTCATCTCCATTAGTTGAAGCAATGACAAGCATGTGGAATGAAGGGAAAAATCAAAATTTGCAAAATAAAAACTAACACTGCCAAGCATGGGCGCCCCATGAGGAGATAGGCGCCTAGCTTTTCAGGAGGTCAAATGATGGAATTAGGGTTTGCTCATCCCAAATAATGTTGTTCAGAATCTTCTCAACTTCATAGTGAATCCATCAACACAACCATCGGATTGAGATTGATCAGAGAGGTCTCAACAAAAAAGCAAAATGCAAATCATGAAAAACTCATAATATATTTTAAGTCTAGAAATTTTGGGCGCCCTAAGAGGAGATAGGAACCTAGGGTTTTGGAGGCTCAAATCCAACAATTAAGGTTTTTTGGATAAATCAATCTCTTCCAAATCCTACGAGCTTCACAAAAAATATCTAAATAGATTCATCAGACTTGTCAGCTGTGAGCAAATTTAGATCAAATGGAGGACATAATATGAGATTTCAAGAATGAAGGTTGGAAAAGAGCCAAAAATGGCTAAGGCTAAAGATCATGGGCGCCCTAAGAGGAGATAGGCACCCAAGATTTTGGGTCATCAAATGAAATAATTTGTAGTCACAACCCCTAACATGTCTTCTTCAGTTTTGATCAAGCTCTTCAATGCAATCATCAACATGCACATGCAGAGTTATCAATCATTAGATATTACAGTCTGATCGAGGGGTAAAATTGTGTAAAATAAAGAAGTCAAAGGAAAAGTTGAAAATCTCATAATAAATTCTATCTCTAGAGGAGATGGGCACCCCAAATTGTCAGGGGCACCTAGGATTTTGACCACCAAGATCCATCTTTCAAGAGATGTAGCTCCCAGAAGACCCCCTTCAGAATTCGCCAAGCTATCCAGTGAATGTGACAGTCAGCTCATCAGGTCAATCTAGCTTCTTCAATCATGAATTCATCAAAAGATCAAGGAAAATAGTGATAAAACTTCAAGAGTAGAAAAATGGCTAACACTGGTAATGATGGGCACCCTAGGTAGCCAAGGGCGCCCATGATTTTGAGGGTCAAGATGATGTTTTTATCAGAAGCATCCTCTACGACAATTTCGTCAGATTCACTCAAGCTCCACGATGGATCATTTAGTTAGCCCATAGGATTCATCGAGCACTCAAAAATCAAAATCAAATTGGGGTCCAAAATCAAGGAAAAATTGAAATAACTAGAAAATTGGCTAAGTCTGAAGAAGAAAAACGCCTCTAGCCAAGAAGGGTGCCCAAGAAGCTTTTCCTTAGTCAAATTTTCAAGTTTTCAAAATATAAAAAGAATCAAGAAGAAAGAGCCCAAGTTCAATGCACCCGATTTAGGGTTTCATGACTATAAATTTAGAAAACAAAGCAAATTTCAACCTATAAACTTAGTTAAGGCAACCTTATGCATTCATTCTTCATAATTTTTGTAGGTGACTTCAAGGCAAAAGAGGAGAAACCAAGAATTTTTCCTATTTCAAAAATTTGAAGGCTAAAACTTAAAGATTTTTTAGAATTCTTTATATTTTTCAGAATCAGCTCATAGAGAGGCTCCTTTTTCCATGCTTTATTTTTCCAGGGCATCAATTTTCAGAAGGAGGTGGTCTTCTTTTTCAATTTTCAGCAATCTGGGTCAATTTAGTTCTTGATTCTGAACAACTTTGAAGAAATTTTCAAATTTCAGCAACCTAATTTTTGCATGCATGTCCAAAAAATCTTTAGTATATTCAACATGTGATCATCTAGGTTTCTCTCAAACATGATTCAACACAAAACCTAGCTCTCATCTTTTCTTTGTCAAAAATTTCAGAAATTAGGGTTTGCTTCTTTTTCAACCAACCTTCAAAATTTTCAAAAATGAGTGATCTGGGTCTTCTTGCAACAAAATTCTCTACAAAACCCATATCTCAAATTTTTTCTGAAAAATCTACCCATTTGAAGAAGAAAAATCAACAAGCTAAATTTAGGGTTTGTGCAAAACTTGTCTGAGCATAGTCAAGTTTATAGTCAATCTTCAGGTTTTTTAGTATAGAGTACTCTCCGATCGAATTCAAGAACAAATCAGTGCTATACCATGATTTCATCAAAACTATTGAGACTAATTTACATTGAATGTCAAACCAATGTTTAATGTGCATGCTTTGGAAGATGTAGGCAATGTTGTAATCAAGCACCTTTGTCATTCTGAGTTACTTGTAGCAACATCAATTCCTATCTCAGTGCAAATTCTAGAGTTTTTAATTTCTTGTATCAAGCATTACAATCTAGCTACACGAGAGATTCAAACAATAGATGGAAGAGTGGTTTGCAGCCTCAAGCCAAATATAATTGAAAAATACTTTTCAGTACCACCTGTGTTAGGAAGTGTTGTCATCTCCATGGAAGAATGTGAAAAGGTATAGGACATTAACAAGGATAAATAACTCAAGAAATTTGCAAAAAAAATGCAAGAAATAAAAACATAAAACTTTTCCAAGGAATGTGGGGCATGGAGAATTCAAAGATGAAATTGCAATAATGATCACTTTGCTCAACCGAATCATTGGTCAAGAAGGCGCTACAAAATTCTATCCTTGGATGTTCTATGCAATATCATGATTAAAATATAATTCTACGATTGGCCAACCTTGATCAGCGATAGTCTTCATCACCAAATAACTAAATATTTCAAGATTCATGAGTTCCACATGGTTTCATATCTAGTCTACCTAGTGGCCTTTCAAGGAAAATTTAGAGGATTGAACACCATGAGAACTTTGGATGTGCAATTTGTTTATAATCATTACCCTTAGTTGGAGTTCTCAGATTCAACACATCACTACGAAAGGGTGAAGGAGGCTTTCTTGATGCATATGATGAGAGACCTGGACAATGACTTGCACGTACAAATTTCATCAACTTCCAGGGAAACAATGGAAGAGTGGGAAAATTGGTTTATCCAGTTTCCTACCTTTAGTTAAATTAGAGTGTATGGCTTCTCAGGTGCTCCACTCATGTTTCCAAGATATCCTTCAAATGAAGTGGTTTTCATGGAGTTCCTGAGGCAAGTATATGAAGTTCACATGCTTTCTTGCAGAATCGAAAGAAGGCCGCCTTCAGTTTTCCATTTGAGATGGGAATCTACAGATGTAGATCATTGGAAGATGATAAATTAATGGGTGATGAGTTGTCTAAATTTGGTCTCAAGCCATATAGGGAGAGATGATCATACGACCCTCATGGTGTCTACACATCCCGACTTGGTCAAAATTATGCTCATTTGCCTACACTTGAAGATTTCTGGGCTAATTACAGAGATGAGTTCGAGGTATAGAGGCATGGTAACAACAGACTTACACTCCATTAGATGAAATATTGCTTGTTAGAATATATTGAAGGATTATCTGATGATGATGGAGATGTACTCCTTCCAACGTATACCCAAAATAAAATTGAGCAACAACCTCTTCCACAAGTCAATTAGTCCAACAAAGAGTGCCTCTTAGTTGAAGAAAGAATGAGCCGAGTCATTAAGAACAACAAGATTTTATTAGGCCTCAAGAGCAAGAAAGCTATTCCAGTAGCAGAGCCACCAATACTACAGTCATCTCTTCCTTCTTCTTCCAGACCACAACCAAAGATGAAGGTTGTAAGTCATCCTCAAGAAGGTGTAAAGGGTAGTAGAACAACAAAGAATGTGAAGAGAAGGTTGGAATTTTCAAATATAATTCTATAGGAGCAGCCAGTAGTTGTAGCATAAGTTCCTCCAAAAGATCCCATGCCTAAAAAACAAGCAGAAGATGTGCCCATAACTCCTGATTCTCCACCATCTCCAAGGACCTCTCTGATTCATATCAATTTAGAAGATGAAGAAGTTGAAGAAGCTGCAACTAAACCTCTAAGGGAAGTTAGTATAGATACCACATCTTGGCTTGAGAGCTCACTGGGAAGGAAGAGGAGGAGGCCTTCATATCAACTAAACTTTGATGAACTTGACAACATTTACCAAGATGCACCTGCAAAGAAACCAAAAACATAATTTCACTTTGAAAAGAATCCTAAGGGTGAGATGATCATGGAGACTTCTACACCTCCAAAAGATAAAAATATTGATGAAGTGGAGGTTGATGATTTCATAATGGTTAAGGCCACTTGGAAAAAGAACTAGGCATGAAGATGTAAATTTGTTCAAAGTTGTAGCAAAAAATCTTCAAGATAGAGTACTTAAAGATGGAGAGGATAAGACAACCCTCAAGGCTGAAATCCAATAATTCAGACAAAATATTTCTAATCTTGTTCACAACACTTCACAAGCTACTCAGTTGCTTTCCTAGATTCTAGAGACACCAACTGATCAACACCAGTTAAGGCAGTTGGTTATATATGGGAAGTAGGCACAGGATTGGATTGAGGAGCTCATCAACATAGAAAAATATGTTCTTAAAAAAATATATCAACTAAGTTATTTTTCCCATGACCTACGCCAAGGGATTCAAGGATTTGAATAGTTGATAACAGAGGTGAAACCAATGCATGAGATCATCATTTCAGATTTGAGTACAACATATGGCTCAGTGGTTTCAAGAGTAAAAAAGAGACAAGTCCTTGCATGGAAAGAACACCACCTCTTCAAGGTGAGAACTTATAAAAGGATATCTTAAGAGTTAGTTGCATATAGAAAAATGGTTTTTGATGCTCTCTAGTTCATAAGTGGATTTTTTTTAGAGATCCATTGTCGGTATTGTCATGATGATGGCTCTTATGTTGAACTTGAGGAAGTACAAGTTGAGTTCTAGAATGTTGTTCATGGCAATGTTAGCGATGACCCTATTGTTGGAAAGATGAGTTAGATTGCAGTGATGTCAACAAATTTTGATAAAGTAGCCAATGAGGTCAAATATTTTTTGAGATCAATTGCAGAAGGAGAAGGAATCCTAGAAAAGAAAAACTTTTCTATAGATAGTATTGATGCTCTTGATAGAGATACAGTTTCCAACTTTTTGGCGGATGTGGTTGATATTTAAAGAAGTAGTAATCTAGAAGCTTTCTATAAGATTTCTTTCTATTCTTGTCTCAATTCTTATCCATTCTTTGTGAAGGAAAAATATCTAGATCTAATAGTTGCTATTTCCCTTATTTTTATGCTTTCAGAGGTTGTTAGATGCTTATCTTGTTTTAGTTTTATAAATAAAGCTTGCATATTGGCAAGTCTTAGTTGTAAAACCAAGGAGATTTTAGGGTTCCCTACTCTGCTCGTGTTTAAATAAGGGAACCCTTTCCCATTTTTCTTTAACAATTATTGTAATAGAAAATTGTTGAGCCTATTTTGGCTGCAAGTTGTTGTTGTTCAGTTTTAGTTCACTTCGTGTAAGAGCAAGCTTGCACACCTCTTTTAGCTACAAGTTATTGTTCAGTGCATGTGTCTTGTTTCAATGTATTATGGTTTGATGGCTAAACTATAAGCCTATTTTGCTACAATATTGTTGTCCCAGAAGTGTAATCTTTGTTACTTGAGATTTGAGGAAATAAAGTCCTATGCCTACTTTGCCTTGATATAATATTTTAGATTTCCATTTTATGTGTTATTCTTATATGATCTCTATTTCATCTTGCATTGAAAGTAAGTAGATGCATGTTGGAAGAAAGTTTATTTAAGTATTTATGTCAAAGAATCCTTCCTTTTTCATTTCTAACTCTCATGCTCTGTGTTTACTTGAGTAGTTAGAAATGCCATTAGAGTAGGCTTAGTCATAGTTGAACTTCTAAAAGAAAAAATCTTAGCTATGACGCTTGAGTTTTATAACCTTGTTCTCTTAGCTAAACAAAAAGATAGGAAAATTAGTTTTAATTTACTTTATTTTAAGCAACATCAACAAAGAGGTAGCTTCCCCTACTAATTCAAAAATCAATTTATTTGTGCATAGTTGTCTGTTCCTAATTCACATTCCAGAGGTGTGAATCGAAACGCCAACAACATTACCACAAATAGAAGACTAGTTGAGGAATACAATATCATACCTTAGGGAATGCTAGCCTTAACTGCGACTGTGGATAAAATCATTTGCCAAGAAAGGTCACACTCTTGTAGAACATCAAGCCAAATTTCTCCACAAAGAAGACATGTCACATGAATTAAGAAGACCACACTTTAGATAAAAAGGTCACACTTCCTAGGAGATGTATGCTATCATCACTAAGAAGGGAACATGAAAACAATGAGCAAGGGACTATATTCCCCCCTTAAAATATTAACATGTACTTGCTATGTTGGCATTTTAAGGAGAAAGAGGGGATCCTTAACAAGGATGCAAACCTCCCAAAAGTAATTATCCCTACCCCCCAAGCATAGAGACAAGGACAACCACACCAAGGACTATCATGTTTCTGCCAAGAAAAATATGTTTGCACTTAATATTGTTCCACCATGAATGACAATGAGCAAAACACATAAAACTAATAATTCCACATAGTGATGAGAAACATGATAGGATGAAAATCATTTTCAATTAGAGGAATTAGGTGCATCAACACAAGGAAGAGCTCCAAAATCCTTAAGATGTTGAATTTTGTTACTCAAGGCCTTACATTCATTAGTTCAATGAACATGCACTCGATGATATGCACAAGATGAGATTTTTTTGTAGAATTTATTTCTTTTTTTGGAGGGAGATATATCAAGCGGGCTTGGAGAATCCTCGACAAGGTACTCTCTTGATCAATAGTAGAATATATTCCTTTCTTTTGTGAAAGATATCTTTCTTGTTTACTAGAAGGTGTCATACATACACAAGACTCTCTAGGTTTAGATTGTGAGATTTGGTAATCTCCCAAAAAGGAGGGTGTAAAATCTAATGAACCCGAATCATCACTAAAACATGTGTTTGAAGATGAAGCAATATCATAACCATGATGTATATTTTTCGTAGAAGTGTTTTGCATGATGTCATTGATATCACGTGAAGGTTTCTTTGATGCCTTCATTTCTTTTGAAGGACAATAACCAAGACCTCTTGTTTGTTCTTGTGTGCTAGGTTCAATAGGGACATGGATACCTTGTTCTTTAACACCACATCCTTTTCCATTATAGCCAAGTTGTTTCAAAAGTTCATAACCCCTCCCATAATTTTTTTTCATTTCTTTTGAAGGTGGTGGTTTCTTATGATCACACTCATCATGTGTGGATGTATAATTTGTGTTTTCTTCTTCTTTGTTAAAAGTTATAGAATCACATGGTTTAGATGACTCAAATTGTGTTGATATTATGGAAACTTATTTCTCTTTTCTTGATTTGTGTATAATCTTGTATTCTCCCATGAATGTAGGTGTAAAATTTAATGATCCCAAATAATCCTCCAAAAATATTGTCACTGGTGAAAGGCACTTATCTTTTTCTTCCTCTTGCAAAGGTTCAACTTTTGAAGTTGGTATCAATGTTCTCAAAGGAATTTTCATTCCTACTTCAGTTTACAAAAACAATTCTAATTGTAAGTTCGCTTTAATTATGTACACCTTGTTTTTGTAAGTGCATTTCATTAGATGATGAATCATTGAAGGGACTCCATTAATTTCATGAATCCATAGCCTACCCAAGAGAAGATTATATGAAAGATCATGGGGCATGACATGGATAGGAGTTTGAAATGTAACCCTACCAAATTTAATAGGTAATGTTATCACACCAAGTGATTGTTTTCCCACATTATCAAAACCACGAATAGACAACTCAACTAGTTGAATTTTAGTCTTGTCCACTCCAAGTTTATCCAAAAGGTTTACACTACAAACATTGAGTGCCAAACCATTATCAACAGGGATACGCTTAATTGTGAACTTGCTACTACCATTCTTAATACTAGCTAGTATCGTCAAAGCACAATTTTGTTTTTGCATTTCCAAAGGGGGTAATTCACTTTGATGAAATACAATGTCCAAATTAGGTGAATTCATTTTCTCAACCATAGCTACCACATCAATTGGTTGCACACTAGGAGGGATAACAACTTGTAAAGAATTTTGAAGCATGCCATGGTAAAGAGGTGATGCTTGAATCAAAGCCCAAAGGGAAATCTTAACATGAGTATTACGAAGTTGTTCTACAAGGTCATACTCCTTTCCACTATGCAAAGCTAAACAAGGGGCACTAGGAAAAATTGGTTGTGGAAGTTGTATCGATGTAGGAGTGGTTTGTGGCAATGGGCAACACATGAAGCCAAAAATATTATTGGGTGCCTCTCCATCAATATTTTACCTACAACAACATAATTTGTTGCATTATCGGTCACCACTTGAATGACATCCTCTTGGCCCACCTCAAGTATGACCTCCTCTAAAGCCTCACAAAGGTATGTAGCATTTTTTACATTGGTTGAAGCATCAATTAACATGGTGAACATAGTGCCACCTGAAAAAGAAGAAAAATCAATTATTCAATAAAACATAAGTTACAAATATTAATCACTAAGTCAATTTCAAATTTCAAATTATTCAATGCATTGAGGTAAGTACAATTACTTATAGAGGAAACAAGAAAATTCAACAAAATCCTATTTCTCCTATTGGTCCAACCATTGGTCATGATGGTGCAACCCTTCTTGCTCTAGAGAAAGCATTGCTCCTCTATTTGGGCTTTTACATCAACCACCTTTTGACTCAAAAGTGGGCTCCTTAATTCATCTTCAGGAGGGGCTTTGAACCCTACCCCAAAAATGGTTATGACATCAACCATATTTTTCTGAAAAAGGAGACCTAACACATTTCATAAGTAAATTAAATAAGATAAGTATTGTAAAATGGAGAGTTTAACTTTAAATTTGAATTTATCACACATCTAAATTCTAAATATAAAAAGTCATGAGACAAAGAATCAGACTAAAATGTTTAAAACAATCAAACAAAAAAGAATTACCTGGTTGCATGAAATGGAATTGTGCAATAGTACCAAAAGTCTTAAATTGATCATTTAACTACATCATTTTCCTCCTTGTTCCAACCCATGCTCTCAAGCGATGGTTGGGGACCAGGAGTAGTGCATCACACAAAATATGAATCCATCGTAGATTTATGAATTATAGGACCAATGCTAACACTCCCACTAAAACTACTAGTAGCACCAACAGTAGCAGAAGCACTAGCACTAGGATGAAATGGAGACATGAAATAAGCCTCTCCAACACCACCAATGCACACCAACTCCTCCCTTTTCCTCTTTTCCAATTTTTTTTGTAGTTCAAATGTTTCTAATTGCACTTGCACCTCACGAACAACCTCATGAGATGCATGAGGGAATCCCATTGCATCATGGGTGGGTATGCGTTCCATATGGTATTTCAATTTGTTAATGCCTCCATGAAAAAGTGTTTTGCAATATTTATATTTTGCTTCTTTGTTTTGCCCGAGAAAAATTTCAGCATGTTTCCAAGTTGGGTATTTTCTAACTCGGGTTGTAGACATTGTAGAAAATGTGATTTGAATTGAAATAAAGGCTACTTCAATAAAAAGTAGGTTTTCTAAATTTATTCCAAAACAAGTAGGGTTTGTAAAGAAAGAAATGTAAACCAAAAAAAAGAAGCAATTTTTGCTCAAAAAACACAAAAAAAATAAAAAAATCAAGCTTACCTCTCATATTAAACCTAAAATGAAATGAAAAATCCTTCCAATTGTTGGTAAAGAGCTCTCAATTCACCTCCTTATTTGTATGAAGCTTACCAAATGAAATTTGATGATGGATTCATGGTCTACCTCCTTGTTGGTTGTCCTACAATGCTTTCTTATTTTTCCTCACAACTTTCTTTTGTCATATTTTGCCAACAAAATGAAATGAAGTTGATTTTAGGGCTGTGGAGGAAATATAAGTAAAAAAATAAAAGTTCAACTCAAGTTTTATGTTTTTTTTTTCTTTTGTAGTCACCCTTGTGCCAACCGAGTCCACCTGACGTGACTCGCTCAGACTCAGTGAGTCTCGTGTAATGACCCTTGTCCTTCTTTGCCCTATAATTATCTTATAGATTAGGTTTAGGGTTTCTTCTTTTCAATTTTCTCTTTAGTGAAATGATCTTGGATTGAATTCTGAATTCATAAATTAACAACATTTCCACATGTACATATGTCCATTAGCAATCATAAATGCAATTAAGAAAACATATGAGGAGTGACAATGGATGGATCCACCTTGAAGTCCTTTGTTAGGCCCAAGAGATTGTGCACCACAATATTCTCTTCTCGGTGACTTAGTACTTGCATTCTCCACCCATGTCATCACCTCAGAAGACACTTAACTTATTGGGGATAGTTGGGGGAATGTTAATCAGTCTAGGCCTACCACCCCTCCATTGCCGTAGTGGAATCTTAGGTGGGACCTCCACACCTCCATGGCCTAACCCTTGCCTTGGGACTAGCGAAACCTTAAGTGGGGTTTTTAAGCACCACTTCCCTCGCATCCTTCCACTAAGTAGCAAACACTCATAAAGACAATCTTTTAGAAATAAATTACATTTGCATTTATTACTGATTCATTAAGTCAATATCAACATCATTATCATCATGATAATACTAAAGAAATCATTACACTAATAATCAGATTAGCAATATCTATTTCTTATATTCAAATAATGCTAAATATTATTGCTAAGTGAGGACATCACGTAATCTATTGTGTCTTCCCATGTATCCTTATTCCTTAATCATCTTCCTTCACCCTTACTTTTGATTTATCATAGGATGAGAACATATATAAATAAATATTAATCTATTCATTTTTATATTAAGATTGTAATTACTTATAAGGCTCAATAATTTTTGCAAGCATCCTTATTGCATAATTGAATATAAAACATATACATATGTATATATTTGTATTTTATGTATGTGTATAATCATTATTAATTATTTATAGGTTTAGAATAATTTTTCTTGCATGAACATATATATATATATATTTATTTCCAAACCTATTATATACTTCCTTATATTTCAGATGCCTCCTCCATCCATAATGATTCCTTTCTTCCCTCTTTTTCCACCTAATTATCTATGTGAATTTATTTCTATATTTATATATATATTCTTACACATGTTACATGCATATCTATATGTATATATTTTTACATCTACTTCTTAATTTCTTAATCTGTTGTTCAAATCATATTACACTCTTGTTAATATTGTTGATTTGAATGCAAATCTTATTTCTAGTAACTTCACACCTTTTATATCTTCTTAAAACTCCCAATATATTCCCTCATTCCATGCCTCTAAATTTTTAAGCCTATTCATTTAAATACTCCACGATTTGGTGGAGGTTCATGCCCTTTCCCAAATTGTGGGCTTTTTTGAATGGAAGTGTCTTTTTCTTAATGACTTTATTGCTGATTTTACTCAAATGATTTGAATCCCCCAATCACTCCTTCACTTTGGTATTGATTATGTTTATTTGTATTGCCTTAATCGGCCCGTCTCTTTCCTTTGTCTTATGTGATGGTGTTGGTGATAGTGTAGTGTAATGCCCCTCCACGAGACCCTAAAGGAAGTTGCAACTCAACGCGGAAGCATACAATTTTTTTTCCTTAAAAGTGCATTAATAACAAAGAAGATGCACAACACTTCGCAACAACCTCTAAGGTAATGTGACAAGATTACATTAATTACCAAAACATCCACACCACTTACACATAAAGCATTTATTAAAATATTAACCATACATTTAATTTCATATACTTATAAGCATTAAAGATTCTAACACTAGGATAACATATAATAAGTTCCAGATTACATTATCTTAAAATTAGATTACAATACTCATTCCCAGAATGAGGTAGATCAAACCTAACTATTGCAATTACAAGATTCCTCCTCGAATACAAATGAGGGGAATAATGATAACAAGAACTATACCAAAGTAACTAGAAAGCTTTAAACCAAAGAATGAAACCACTGCAAGCTCTCCACTGGAAAACCTCGCAACGTAATTCTGCAAATCAAAAGGGGACCCAACGGCATAGGGTGATCGTTCCTCCCAACCAAGTGGTACCCAAAGGCCCACCCCCCGTGCTAGGAGATAGTGACACAGATACAAGGACAATCCCTACAACCTCTAGTCACAGGATGACTCAACTCTAAACAAAACTACCACAAATACAACACTAACTCAAGACTACATTGAAATAAGAGTTTAACAGTATGACACTCCAGTAACCTAAACATACAACTAACTTAGGAGAAATCCACACAAGATACATGAGTTACCCGTCAGATCATTTTAGATCTCGACCTCCATTGAGCTTCACTCTCCTACGGTTATCATGAGATACAACACCACTCCAAATTAAGGAGGTACAAAATATCCAACACTCCATTCAATTAAGGTCAAACCATTCAAAGAAGAATAAACCATTCCCCGTTCATGGAAACTAGGTGACTCACTGAGAACGACAAACCTTACTACCATAGAGGACTATACAAGACAAAACCATGAAATGATAACTCACAAATTAACATTCCTCACAAAGAAGACTTATAATAACTCATCTAATACCTCTTATCAATTACCCCTAAATACCACATAAGATATCTCAAACACATCATAAAGGCATAATAGTTTAATGTTTACAACATTCTAATTTATCACAACCTTGCATACAGTCAACAAAATGACTAATAACAATTTGCATCAATCAATTATCTCAATCTAACAAATTATATAAAAAGGTTCTTCCAAATAGAGATAGCCAACACACTAACCATTTCCCTAATTTATTCAATTTTAAAATAGCAAAACCTTTGTTCCTACTAACGTATTGAATATATTATTTAAATACCTATTCCCGCAATACACTTAATTAAATATTATTTTCCCCTAAAGGCAACTAGAAGAATCACATAAGCAATCAACATGATAATTAAATCTAAGATTTGGATTTACTAAATCCTTACACATTCAGTGATAAGAAGGAATAATAAAACAAGTTACACACTTTTCTTCAATTTAATAAAAACATTTATAAAGACGAAGGAGAAAATTCAACTAATTAACTAATCGACACTCCAAATATCTCAATTAAACTTAGACAACTACAAGAACATCATTCCATTTATTATTTCATCTCCCTCAATTTTAAATTAATAAAATATCTATTTTATCAAACGATTTACATTATTTAAATAAATTATAATTTTCTCTTTTTCAAAAAACTCATTATTTCAATTTCATCTAACACATGCCTTTGCATGCATCTAATCCAATGCCTATTTTATGAAAACAATATCTTCATTACAAAAAAAAAATTCATGATTTTGGAATTAACTTCAACTTGAACTCGAGCATGCATTTGTTTAATAGATGTAACCAATCTAATTATCCAATTTAAAGACTCTTTCAACTAGAGATAAACATCACCACAATCTATTTCACCAATTTTAGATAATAAAACATCTGTTCCTACAAAAGAATTATCTTATATAATTAAATATCTCATTCCCCAATTACATTCATAAAAATATCAATTTCTTTTATTTACTTAAATACCCATTTCCCTAATAAACCAAGGCATGCAAATAGATTATTCTTCCTTTTATATCTCCTAATTGCATGCAACAATTTAAAACTAAATAACATAAAATCCAGTTAAAATATATATTTTTAAAATATATATACATTAAATCTCTTAAACTGAGTTTCCATTAACAACAACTACCTCCTCATTTAAAAGCTAAAACAATATATATTATTCAAAATGTTTAAATCCATTAATGTCTAATCCATAAATGTTTAAAATATATATAGATTTATTATTAACAGATGCAGCCATGGGGAAAACAACTTGACAGTAGCCTCGTGTTTCAACCATAAATCAGAAAATACGATCTGGGTATTTTTGATTTTTGGAGAGAGATAAGGAAACATCAAGATACATAAACCCTCTAAATTTCATATCAACCCAGTTTGCATAAATATAGTTATGGATGACGCAACCACACCATTTTACTATGGAAAGATTTTACCTAAATTTTCTACAGAATATGTATTTATCAAAAACACAAAAATTTATAATTTTCCAGCTAACTAAATTGATTGAGAACTAACAAAAATAAATAAATTTCCTTCTTCAAAATAATCTTTCCAAAATTAGTTTGGTTCTCATAAAAAAGTTTTATACGGAAAGAGAGTTACAGATTGCTAGAGATTTCAATTCCACAAATTACCCAGGGAGTTTCAATAATAAATAAAATTGGGAATTTTTTTTTTGAAGAAAGTCATCTACAACAAATTTAATTGGACAATTAATTATTTTACAGGAGAATTTTCACATATACAATAATCGTTTTCTCAATTTTATGAAAAGGTTTCAATTCAAATCAAGTAATACAGATTTCCTCACAATAAAATTTATTAAAAATTACTACAGGCAGATTTACACAAACCCCAGAAGTTTACAAAAGTTTCTTTCCTCTAAATTTACACAGAGGTTTTCAAAAACTAAAACTAAATTCTTAAATCACAGATTGTTTTCCTTTCACAGAAAACTTCTTGCACATGCAATCTTTTAATCTCAATTACCCTTTTAATCAAAGCTTCTACAAAATTACTTTTGTACAGACAATCTTTCTCAACAATAAAATAAATTGAAAGAACCTGTTTTCCTAAAGCTTGAAGAAGATGAAGATTGAAGCAGAGCCTCCCTGCAGAGATCAATTCCAAAGCTTTCTCCCCAAAATCTCCACTTCCCGGAAGATGATAAAAATATAAAATACAAAAAAGCCCCAAAATTTCTTGAAAACCCCTTTCCTCTTTTTCATCCAAAACCTCTTCAAAAATAATGCCCTCTTCCTCTCCCCAAAATCTCCTCTGAAGAAAACTGCTCTCTTCCCTTATGAATAAATTTTTCAACCAAAAATAGATAATTCATTTTTACTCACACACATGTCACATTCAAAATATCTTCTCCACAACCCTAGATATTCTCTCAAAACCGTTTGCATGTTGAAATAATTTCATATCCTAATTTAATTCCAAATACAATTTAATTTCAACATAAATTTAGTAACTTCTAATTCCAAATTGAAATTAATTAACACTAATTAAAATTTACAATTTACAATTAAATTAATTTCTCTTCTTTTTTAATTTTCTCAACAACATAATTAATTAATTAATTTTAATTATTTAATAAATAAATTCAACCCATTGGATTAAATTTAATTTATTAAATAAATCAAATTTAAATAATTAACTTAAATAAAAACTTCTAACCACAATTTCTAATTGTAATTTAAATAAATATCAACATTATTTAAAGCAATAATTCAAAGTATTTATTTTCATACTCAAGAGCCCTTCTAAATTAAATAATATTAAAACAAGCACCAAAACACAACAGACTCAACTGACGACACACTATGGCTAGGGTGTAGACCTGACATAGGTAACCTAACTACTATCTCCCAATCATCATACCGTTGGGTCGACATGCTCAAACCTGTGAAGCTAGGTGGAGTTGGTGTCATGTACCTACAAACCTGTATCCAAGGCATCAATAGCACATGCATATAAAATCATTATAAAACACACCGTGAAGAGGAAATCACATAATCGTAGGGCGCTCGCAAGCGAGTGATGCAATCATGTCCCCTTCACCAATACAGTATCACCAAACTGACACTTCTTTCATTAATAAATTCATAAGCAATAAACATGTCATAATATTCCAACATTATTTAATCAAAGCATGTCAAGAATAATCATCCAGGAAATATATTTCATAATGCACCTAGTTCGTAATGCTCAATAAGAAATGATAAAATAACAAAGCATCTTAATTTAACATAAGAGAAAAACATAGGGGTGTTACATGTAGGCTTATATATTTATTATTATTAGTTCAATGCAAATTTGTAATATATTTATTATTAGTTTTTCTTCTTTCTTTTTATCTTTTAGGATTTATAATGGTATTTAAATTGTTAATACTCATTTTGTATTTTTACTATTTATAATTATAATATTATCTATGATGATTATATATAATAATATTTAAATTATCATTATTTATATATTGATATTTATATCTTATTTAGTTATTCGCATTTCAACATTAAAATATAATAGTGTTAAATTGCTAATATTTATATTTATATTTGTAATATGTATTTGGTTATTTATTTCATTTATTTATTTGTATTTTGATGTTTTATTTTAGTGATAAAATTTAGGGGACATGACATCTCGTCAGGACTCGTTTGAGTTCGAGTCCGAGTCGGGTAGGGTAACTTGACCCAGGATTCGTTGAGTCTAATCGAGTCCAAGTGAGTCTTGGACGTTTGGTTAAAACACCTCTTAATTGAGAGTGATTGAGAGTTTTATTTATAACCTCTTGGATGTGTTATCTCCTTGAGTCATGTATCCAAGAGGCTTATAAATGTGTAAGCAATTTTCTATATTGTATTCTTTTACATCCTTTATATTTTTATAGGTGTTATTTGCATTCTACATCATTTATTTGTTTGCTTACAATTTTATAACTCATCTCCTCTAACCTAGATCTTGGCTTGTCATTTGATTGTCATTAAATATTTCACTTTTGTTTTGAACCATAGGTATAATGGCACAAAAAACTTTTCTCTAGCTAGGAGGGTGCCCCATAGATTTTTTTTGAATTTAGTGATGGTTATAAGGCGTAGTTCAATAGGCTCTCCTCCGATTTATATAGAAATGGCATAGTTTAAAGCTTCAACATGTCACAATTTTAGTGCTCTTTGAGACACATACATGAAGATAAATCATATGTGGTGGCATAGTTGGAAAAATCACCAAAAACTAGCGTAAAAACTTGTGAGTTTTTTTCAAAAATGAGTTTTTGGTGCAAAAAACTCGCTAGAAAAAACTCATCGAGTTTTTGGCGAGTTTTTCAGAAAAACTTGGAGATTTAAAAAAAAAAACTTGGCCTCTTAGCAAAAAGAAACATACAGCCAAAATAAAAGAAATTTCGATTAATTTTTTGTGGTTTGTGTGGTTTTGAAGGTCTTAATTTGGGCTTGGTGGCATGGGCTTTGCCCCTTGAAATCACCTTGTTTCGCAATAGGGAGCATGTTAGGGGTGTTTCCCCCAAACCTCGTGAGGGGTGTTGCCCATCAAACACCCCCATGAGGGGTGCTGCCCCTCAACCCTATTGGGAGCATTGCCCTTAGACCCCCACAAGGGGTGCTGCCCCTCAACCCTGTTAGGGGCATCGCCCTCCAGACCCCCACAAGGGGTTTGCCCTCGACCCCATTGGGGGAGTTTCCCTTAAACTCCCATTGAATTCATTTGATTTTCTAGGTACTCTCCAATTCCAAGTTTCCAAGTTTTTCTACAAGTCTTCGTCTATAATATCATCTAGTTCTACCTCTCCCCTAGTTTTCACTAGACATGGGACAAAGGAAGATGTAAATTTGTAAAATATATTAATACATAGTATTTACTTTCATTTTACAAAAATAATTTGCTAGTTTCATTTTGTTTCAGAATATCAACATTAGTGCATTCCACATGAGGATGCCATTTTGTACCCAATTTTCTTTCAAATCAATCAAATACAACTAGACTCAGCTTGTTTCTTTTCTGTACTCATTTATTGACTCATTGTTTGCATCTTATCATTGAATTTTTTTGAAAAAATGTGTTTTTAATAAAATTTAAGCAATTTTTTATGTTATCAACCTTTTTGCCGAGTTTTTTCTGAACCGAGTTTTTTGGGCTTGTCGAGTACTTGCAATTGGCAAGTTTTCCAACTATGTGTGGTGGCACCTCAATGGTTGAGGATTTATTTAGTTGTAGAATTTTCCATCAAAGTTTTATGAATCACAAATATGTGTTTTAAAAAGACCTCTTATTTTTTATTACTTGTATAATTTTTTATTTTTTGTTTTCATTATTTTTAAATTCAAAAAAAATAATTAATTAAATTTATCTTGACTTTTAATAGTTGGTGAGTTTTATTAAGTGAACTACTAAGTTGAGTGCAATTAGTTGGTAGTGAAAAAGGTAAAGGAGTTGTATATGAATTTAAATCTATGTCTTATCTCACATAAGAAATTCAAACATAAGGAGGGGATGTTGAGGGATTATAATATAGAACTTGAGCATCTCAACTTGGATGCTATCATGGCACAAATTTCCATCTTGATCAACAATGAGAAACTTGAAGTTGATACATAAAACATGCATGTTGTAACTAGTTAGAATTGCACTTGTTATAGTTGTGGTTCTAATAAACCAATTGATGATTTTGATACTCTATGATTAGAAACCACTTGCTATAGTTAGAATTGCACTTTCTATGATTAGAATTGCAATTACTATGATTGATGATTGTAATGATGTATAATTACAAGGTTGACTAATGATTATTATTAAATTTTAAATTTATGTCATAGATATAAACATTGATTTATCTTTAACATTTAACATTGAATCATCAACTGCTAATTTTATTGTTTGTTTACTTATAGATTAATTATCAATTATTAGTTATATTAATTTTTAAATATATAAACACAAAAAAAAAATAATACTAATTATAATTTTAAAAAATTAGTGAATTAAAAAACTTAAACCCAAAGCATCACCTAATCTATAATCAAACTTACAACTTAGCAAAATCATATTTGAACAATGTTCTAGACAACCGTATCCTCAAAATTAACTTTATTTAATAATTTAAGATAAAATTTCCCATAGATTTTTTTAATGTATTTTCTTTATATGTAAGTTTTAATCATTATTGTCTGGAGTTAATATTTTAATAAAAAATTTAAAGTATTTAGCAATTTATTGAGTAATATTTTTTTTTTGTTGATGCAGGTATAATGGCACAATATCTTTACAAACATACCTTATTGTTCTTATTGATAATAATCGGTTTGCCAACAACCAAACCAGGTCACTGTTATTGTGCATTGCTTTGAAAGATGCTCAAGAAATAGTTAAAAAACTTATATACACACCATGCATTGATGATATGTTGGATGTGATTGCATTCAATGAGACAAATGCCACTAATCTAACCGTAAATCTTGTATGTTCTACAATTTTATATTTAGAAGAGCTTTATATTTATTTAACATCCATAAATACTAAAGATATTTGCACCATGATGTATATTTCCTAGGTGAATCAATATGTCTCAAACTAAGGAGAATAATTATTCAGAAAATTTGCGTAATATTGTTAAGGTCAATTATAGATTTTTATTACATTAGTTTGGTATAATATTTTAAATTAGTTTTGATTTATATTTTCAATGTATCAATGGATTATAATTTAATGGTTCAAAAATTATTAACCTTCTAATCAAAGAAATCATAGACTGTTGAACTTGATTAAAAGATTTTTTTTTTAAAATTAAATATATTATAAAATAATATTAATGTTGTAGAAGAGAAAATGAATACTTACATGTACAAAAAAATAAAAATAATATAAAAAATAAAGAAAAGGAAAAGTTATTATATGTACAAGAAAACAAATACATCACACATGGAGATTAATAAATGAGTATGAGGTATCAATTATCCTTCTTGTAACATATTAGTCTAATAACATAAATATAGAGAATATGTATTCTAAATTAAATTGAGTAATATTATATTGAAATAATAAGATCATATTACAAAATATCACAAGTCTATGAGAGGACAACTTCCTTTGAGAAATGATTAGTATAAAATATTCAATGAATTATATTTCCCCTTGTCTAAGTCGTCTATTTAAATTAATTCTATTAAAGAGAACTATTGTTTTCCATACATACAAAATTATAAAAAAATAGCTAAAAGGATGATTTACAAAGAATATGCATTTGATTTTTCTATCAATAATATTTAACATAAATTAAAGAGTTAGGGTGAGGGTCCTAAAATGTTGTCACTCTTAAAATTTTGCCTTCAAATTTTTATATGAAGAAATTGTTGTTTCTATTAAAAGTAATAGTTTTTACATTACTTCTTCTAGTTGCATATCGTACCATTGTACCATAATCATGGTGATAGTGTAGGTGCCAAGCTATAATGATTGCCTATCTAGGATAGAATTAGGGTTCAAGAAGATATATCCTTTAGTAACAAGCTTTGGTAGATATTAGTTTGAGCTTGAACTTGTTGACTAAATAACAAGATACCTTGAAAAAATGACATATCTTGGAAGAGGAGGGTAGCTCCAACTCCTATATCATAGGACCAAAGTTTAGAGAATATTACCATGTGTTTTGAGGGTGAAATCAACAACCTAAACCTAGGAACTACTTCAGATCTATGCAATCTTACAATAACTACTGAGTACGGTGGACTCGCTAGACTCATCAAGCCTAGGCGAGTCTCAACCCATATTTTTTTAATTAATTTTTAAAAAAAAATTCAACCTTTTAATGCATGTTTGGTTTATGACATGCCCATCTAGGATTTACAAAAAAATATATAAAAAAATGGTGTGTGTTATGGAGGTTTATGTTGTTAGGATGGATTCAAGGAATTCCAATTATAAGAGGATGGACAAGATATCATGAATATGAAAAGAAAATACAAGTGTATCCACTAAGTAGCCCACCTGAAGGGTGGAATTATCTTGGTTCAAACATTCTTGCCACTTGCGGCCAAGGGGTGGGTTGTCTTGGTCGGAAACTCGTTCTCTTGGGCTTAAATGGATAGCTTCAGATGGGCTTATCCTACTTCTCATCCAAGTCCTATTGTGATTAAAACTTCCACTATCCATTATGGATATTGATAGTCTAGGTAGTGTTAAAATCATTATGTATTTTTGTATATCTTAATAGATAAGGTATTTAAATTATGTTCTTACCATATGAATTATATTTCCAATATTATCTAACATGATTGCAGGACCCTAAACCGATATTTATTCGACTTAAAGCATCTATTTGGTAACTTATAACCCTAACTACATTGATCTTGTGTTTCTAGGGAAAGAATTAGGGAAATCCCAAAAATGGGAAATTACACAAAGATACAATTTAGGAAGTACTATTGTAAAATCGAAGGATTACAAGAGATGAAGTTGTGAAGTAGTGTAGTTTCAATTTTAGAGAAAAATATGTTGAAAGGAAAGATAGATGACCATCCTGGACCCAATTCAATGCAACAAGTAAATACTACACATTTTCACCTTTACTCGATAGTC
This sequence comes from Sequoiadendron giganteum, assembly GCA_007115665.2. NCBI lineage: Eukaryota > Viridiplantae > Streptophyta > Pinopsida > Cupressales > Cupressaceae > Sequoiadendron > Sequoiadendron giganteum. The sequence goes on from CM021100.1 coordinate 861,707,530, forward strand.
ATCCTCATGCAACTCTTTGGTTAAGGAAGGCAGAAAAGGGTTCTTCTGTTAATAATATTTTTCTTTTTTTTTTGGTACATAAACAAAGATTATATTGATTGCAAAAAAATAAGCTTACAAATTTTCACCATGGCGGATTTTCCAAATTGACCCAAGCCCAAGAGCCCCTAGTACATTTGCATTTCCATCTTGACCCAGCCCAAAAACCCACCCCTATAGCCACATTACAATTGACAAAACTGAGATTTAGTAGACACCGACACATAGCACTCGAAGCCAAGCCAAAAGGAACACATACTTTAAATTTGGAGCCAAAATATAGAAACAAACACAACCATAAAAAAAGAGACATACCACCCTTAGTCAAGCTCCACACCCTCAGAATGCAAAAATTCACAGAAATGACCCCTCCAATCCTCCCCTTGAGCCAACTCCAGGTAAAGAAAAAATGTAAGAAATGTTGCACCACACATAGCATGAGATCTTTGCTCCCATAAAGCCTGATGTTTGATATCCAGGAGAAAAGGATACCATTTCACATGCACACCAAGAAGGAAAAACTTAGACATGTCACATGGGAATGGAATTCCAACACCAGGCTCTACAATAATTATCATGTCCTCCACACGACCAAGTAAGATAACCAAACCTGCAATATTGTACAATGCACCATGCTCTCGACCTCATGATAAGAAAACTATCCAAGATCATAATATGGATGTGCAAGCATGCTACAACCCCATGAATAAATAGTCCTGCAGTTCTCCATCTCCTATATCATGTGAACTAGGCCTCCATCCGAGTGTGTTCCCTACCCATCTAGGACTAGTACTAGTGCTATGATATGTATCATAATTTGTCTCACAAGAAGTGATCATGCATAGAGTAGCCCCTATAGATCGATGCATGGCCCCACAATCTCCTCTCGAATTGGTCCTCCAAGGAAGTACCCTATGTATGTTCTCATCTACCCATATGAATGATCCTCTAGGAAACGAACTCCCTCACCTCGAATGGGAACTTGAAGGATGTGATGTACATCCTCCAGAGTGATCGTCATATCACTTTTCGGTAGACCAAATATGCAGGTGTCTACATCCCATCTCTCTACTAATGCCATGAGCATGGAATTATGGTACCTCATGGGAGGTATGAGGTACACCCAATACATACCTATGGCCTGTAAAATCTAGGTATCCAGCTCTAATAGTGTTGTAATGAGGTCTCAAGTGATATAATAATCTTCCGTCGAGATGTTTTCGTGATCGCGGAGGAATCTAACAAAAAAACAAAACTATATCCTATCAAAGCATTCTAAAATCTTAAATCTATACATCAACAATCAAAAAGTTGGCTAAAGTTCCTCTAGGGTTCTTTTCTAAGGGTCCTAGATACTTTATTCCCTATTTGGGACACTTTCGAATAAATGAGACACTTTGCAAAAAAATGGGACATTATGAAAAAAGGGGACACTTCACAAAAAAAAGGGACACTTTGCAACTTTTTCTTCCAAGGTCCTAAATATATCTAGAAATACATAAAAATGAAGCTAAGGCAGAGAAGAATCCACTCATCGGATGTTAAAGGTCACCTCACGCTACCTCCTCACACAGGCTATTGAGTCTCAGGGGCCTGTATGCTCAAATGCTCGACATTATCACTCACTATCCATTGAAATCAAGATGCAAGAAGGTAAAAGGCAAAATGATCACAAATTACTTCACTTGTTACTCTTATATATGTTTAAATTAGGTAATTTGAATATTGGGGTTAAAAATATTTTAAGTGAAACTAGCATACTAAGGGCTAGGGAACTCCATTTTTGATGTCGTTTGTTACGTTGGATTCATGATTTTTCTGCCGTTCTCATCACATGTTTATCATTATGTGGTATGGTACTTGGAAATACCCTATGATAGGACTTATGTTTAAATTTGATGCATTTGGACTTCTACCTTGATTCCACCTTCATAAAGCAAGCAAAATCAAGGGGGTAATACATCAACCCTCAAATTTAATTTCATGAAGACATTAGATAAGAGGATTTTTGAACAACTAATGTATCAATTTTGTAGGATGCAGTTCCTAACATTGTGATTTTGCAAATAGCTATAGTGGGGGCTGCATTCTCTATGTTTTTGAATGAATCCATATGAGTGTCCTTTTATGAAATGAAGTTTACTGTTTGAATTACTTTAGCTTGCATATGCACATAAAGTCATATAGATGATAAAGTGGGGGCTAAATGTAGTGTAGAAAATTGTACTCCCTTCTTAGAGATAGTACAATTTCACACTTACTTTGGACCTATTTTAGTATCCTTGCATTCATGCCCCTTTAGATCAACATTAATAGGCCTTTAAGACCCTTTATTTCAGATCTCAAGGCTTATGCCAACTAAAATTCTAACAATATCAACAAAAGCATTAAATTTTCAAACAACTTGACATTAGCCCACCCCAAAAAAATAAGGTGGGACTCATACACCACCTTGGGAATATGAGTCCCCCTAGGTGGGACCCATACACCACAAGTGGCATATGAGTCATGTGTGGCCCCTTTTTAGGGTTCTAGCGAGAAATTCAAGTTTTTAATTCAAAATTTTGGTTGGTGTCAGCATTTGAGATCTAATAAATAATAAATTAGGTAAAGTGACTATATAAATAAGGTTTCCAATCATTATTTTCATCTAGAGAAAGTAATTCAAGTTCTAAGCATTCACAAGCACTCAAGCATTCTTTCACAATAGCATTCGAGAGCAAGTAACAAGAAAAGTTAAAGTCTTGGAGCAACATTATAGTGTTTTTGTAGGTCTTCAAGCTCACTTTCATTCAAGATCTAGCATTTTCAAGGATTGATGATGGATGCATGTGGTGAATCATGATGAATTCTAGGTTGGGGAGATGCAACTAGCCATCAAGACAAGCCTATTGACTTGCTTTTTAAGTGATTCCATCTTCCACTATCACTCTACTTTTAGACTAAAGGAAGGTAAATGCATTATTATGTCTTATTAGGGTGATTAGATATCCCAAAGTGAGTCATCATCTTCATACTTCATTCATGTATCTCATTCTAGCACATTATAATAGGGTTGCATTGCATTTCAGATTTCCTAATCTTAGATACACTTAAGGTTAGGGTTTGTTTTCACATTTACTTTCAAGATCTATCATTTATATCAAGGTTTAACTACCAAACTAAGGGTTTGACCAAGGCAAACCCACCATAAGAAAATCAACACAATATTATGTTTTACTTGTAAGTCTTTTTACAGGTTCAGATCCAAAAATTAGATTGGGAAGAAAGAGCAGAGATTGAAGAGAAGATTCAGACTTTGATTTTCTAAAAAAGTAGAATGGGATTGATTTGCCACTTGTGGTGTATGAGTCCCAGTACAATGATTTTTCCATATTTCAGGAGTTCCAGACTTGTCATTGCCATATTTTTGTTCCTACCCAAAAAACCTAATCAGGGACTAAATCACCTAGCCTGGCGAATGAGTCCTAGTGAGCATTAAAATCAACATTTTTAGCATTTCAAATCTTGCTTCGAGCTTCTACAGTTTTCCAGGTGCACCTTTGTACTTTCTCTATTTTTTATTCCGATTTGCATTCACTTCTAGGTCATTTACTTAAGTCTTGCACATCATTAGGTTTTGCATGTTACTTGTTTTTCCAAACCCTAGCTTGGTGGTGATCCCCATTTTAGTCTTTAATCACACCTTAGGAAAACCTTTAGTAGATCTCTTGCCCTCATTCTATCGTTGGATTGAGATCTCTAGGGTTTCCTTGAGTGAAACTAAATGAAATAGGTCATTATCCCCTTGGTTCCATCTCCTAAAAGATAGAGCCCCCTATTTCTTAGGTTTCACTTAATAAATCTCAGTGTCCACAAGAAATGGAATAGTCACTAGTTTAGAATCATGCATACTAAACGATTGGAAAATGGTAGCAACATACTTTGACAAAACTAATCTGTGCATCTAATCTTTGTTGATCTCCATCTGAATAAATATTTTTTAGCCACTAAATCTTTGATATCAAATGTTCCAAAAAGATAATTTTTTACCTCTTTAATCGCCACCTTATTGTTACCAGTAAATAACATGTCATCCACATACAATAGAATGATTATAATTTGATAATTAATAGTTTTAACATAAACACAATAATCTTCCCCAATCCTAACAAAATCCAAAATCGATGCAAGATAATTATAATTTTTTGGTACTATATTTCAAGGTTGATTATTTTAGACTATACAATGATTATTTCAACATACAATTTGAATGTTCCCCCCCTTTACAATTTTTTTTTCAAATGTTTGCATATAAATCTCATTCTCAAGATCCACATGCAATAAAGTAGTTTTAACATCCATTTTCTCAATCTCCAAATAAAAAAACTACAACAATAGATGATAATAATATAATATAAGTTAACAATAGGAGCAAAAAAACACTAAAACCAACTGGACCTCTCTTTGGGAGTAGTCCTTGGCCACTAATTTGACCTTGTATTGATTTAAGTATCCATCCACTCTAGTTTTTTTTATACAATCAATTGTAACCAATGGAATTTCATCCCTTGGGTAAAATCACAAGAACCTATATGCCACAACTATCTAGAGTTATCATCTCCTCTTACACAGATTATATCCAAGACTCACTATACTCAAAAGAGAGAGCCTCTTTGAAATATATAGGTTCATCATAAGTACTCAAAAAATTAAATAAATAATATAAATTTGGTGGGATATACCTATTAAATAGATTATGTTGTCTTATGGATTTCCTCAAGGGAGGAGTAAGGGGATTTGGTGTTCTTATGTATGCTCATCTTGCATATCCTTATCTAAACTATTATTTGAACCATATTCTTCATTTCCATCCTCTAATCCATCAATTTTTTCTTACCCATGTGCATATTCCCACTTCTTAACCTTAGTATCAAAATATTTTATTTTATATCCTTCTTTTTTCTTTGGTTCAAGAATTGGAAAATCTCTAAATTCATTGAAAATAACATCTCTAGACTAAATTATTTTTTGAGTTAGTGAATTATAAATGTTACAAATTTTAATGGTATCCTAAAAAGATTCATTGATGAGGTTTTGGATCTAATTTATATCACTTTTCTTGAAATACATAAAAATAAGCTTCACAAACAAATACCCTTAAATGTAAAATATAAGGTTTTTGATCTATCCACACTTCATAAGGTGTTTTGTCAACAAGAGAAAGATAAGGAGATTTACTAATCAAATAAAAAATAGTACTCACAACCTCTACCCACAAGTACCAATCCAACTATATACCACTCAATATACTTTTTTATATTTCCATTATATTTTTATATTCATCCTTTTTGCAACCCTATTCTATTATTGTGTGTATGGGGTTATATTTTATCAAAAAATATGTTTATGATTGAAAAAATCATCAAATTCCCCAAAATAATATTCAACACCATTATTAGATCTCAACACCCTTATCTTATAATCTATTTTCTTTTCAATTAAGACTTCAAATTATTTAAACTTACTGAAAACTTTATATTTAACACATATAAAATAAATTTATGTGTATCTAAAGGAATCATCAATAAATGAAACAAAATATTGGGATTTTATTACTAAAGCCACATCCAATAGTCCAAACACATTTGAATCAATGATTTCTAATAGTCTATTTTCCTTATAACTTATATGAGGAAAAAATAAAATATTATATTTACCAAACACAAAATTCTTATCAAAATTAAAATTCTCATCAAAATAAGAAAAGTGTCAGCCATATTTTTATTAATTAAGGTTCTATGAGTTTTTTCATCAGTGTGACCCAAATTTTGGTGCCACAACATACATGTGTTTTTATTTTTTCTAGTTACATTAAAGAATTATAAAATGTGGGAGCATTCAACCTAAACAATGTCCCGACATGAGATCCTTTAGCTACCGCAAAACTCTCTATTAACCAACCACAACTAGACTAGTCAAATGTCACACTAACTTTAAAATTATTCAACTTGAATACAAAAAAAAAAAAAAAATTCTCACAAGTCCTAGAATATGAAAAACATTATCAAGGAACATAATCCTCACATCATAGAAAAGATAACTATTCCTTTTATTTACTAAAAATATGATGGGTAGTATTATCACCAAGTAAAACCTCTCCTCCATCATTGTCCTTGAAAGATGAAATACATTCCTTATGAGGAGTCATATGGTAGGAGTGACCTAAATTAATGAGATAAGAAAAATAACTAATAGTGTTAGTAGAAATAAATAAAGCATCAATATCACTATCACTAAAAATATTCTCTATGGATGAATCAAATAATAAAACGGGTTTTGAAGGGACTCAAAACCCTTTACATCACATTAGAGAAAAATGTTGCTAAAAGAGAAAGAAATTGAAGCATAAGTAGAAACCAAAATTAAACCAACATCTAAAAAACAACAATCCAACAACAAGGAAACAGAACAAAAGAAAAAACACAAAAAACATAAAATATTTTAATTTTTTCAAGGTGTTGGCCACCTTGATCTGTTGGTTGCAATGTAGATTAACTATGTCCATTAATTCTTGATTTTATTCATCAAAGGTCTTCCTAAGGTTCCCCATAGTTTTGGTGCATGGGCCTTTGGCCTCTTCTTTGGTGTTCTTCTTTCCCTTACCTTTGGAAGACTAGTTCTTCTCTATCATCTTAGCAAAGTACAACTGATCCTTCTTGAACTGACTAATCTTACCAAAAAGAAACTTTAGGGACTCTTTTCTATTTTTAACTGAGCTATGGCTAACCTACAATAATTTCTTGATATCTTCATTTGTTTCCTTAATCCTTCCCTCTATCTCACCAAGGCAGTTCTCACATTGGGTTTTGAAGTTGGTAAAAGAGAATTCTAAATCAATCAACCTCTCAATTAGAATGTCTGAAGAGGAGCCCTTTCACTAGTTTGACATATTCTCCTTCAAACCCCTAATTTTAATATTAACCTTATTAAATTCCTACAAAACCCACTTGGCAAGTTTAAAAGTGCACATGGCCCCCGAACGAGCCATATCAAAAAACTCAAACATGGAAGTATTGTCCTCTAGATTCACTTGTTTCTATGTTTCTTCTCCACTTGCCCTATCTTTCCATAGTTACAACACTTTACTTTTCTCTTCCTTGGGGTTTTGGATTGACCTCTTGATTTGAATCTCTTTTGATTTTTTCCTATCCGCGTAAGACTTAACTTTATTCTTAGGCCTTCCCCAAACATGTAGGGAATCTCATTTAAAAACACTAACAATGATACCATCCATCTTTAATTTTCATCACCACCATTAGTGACAATAATTAAATTTTCCCAAGAATTAGGTAAAGAGTAAATTAACAAGATACAATTATTTTCTTCTATCTTAACATCACCAAAAAATAGTTGAATCTTAATAAAATTAAAAGTATTTAAATTATTTTCAATAGAATCACCATATTTAATTTTCAAATAATATAACCATATTTTGAGATACAATTTAAATTTTAAACTTTTAGTTTGATAAAAATCACCTATCCTCTTCCACATTTTGTATATAGTGGTCTCTTTGAATACATTCAAGAGGATGCAATTTATACTTGAGATAACTAAATGATTCATTGTGATATCTTGTCCAACTTTAATCAATCTTCATCAAATATTGTAGATGATTTATTTATTTATGACCAACACCTAATCTCTTTCTTAAAAAACATCTTCCATCTATAGCTTCCACACATCATACTAAAATCCATTGAATTTATTAATATCTAAATGATAGGTAGAGGTTATGGTTTTCAATACCTCAATGATCTAAAAAAATCACTTAACATGAAAGATCCCACTATAGAAAAAAAAATTCAACACTTCAAGAAAATCACCCCCTTTGTACAAAAGAATCTCTAATACCAAATGTCAAATCAGTGAAGAAATATTGCAATAATTTTTTTTTTAAAGTATGTAAATATGATTTTTATTTATCCAATAGTGGATTAGCGATAATATATTATGTGATTGTTTGAAATTAGCAATAAAGAACTTAGAAAACCATAAAGTTGCAACATATATTATTGAATGTATGTGGAGAAACCCTTTTCAAGAAAAAATAGACTATCAAGGAGAGGCTCAAGGATTTATTAATCTTCAAGAATGGAATACATATGTAACACTTTGATAAGATTTTGAAAACATATATATATATATATACTATGAAATCACATAAAAAAACTAATATCTCATGCCTCCAATTTATAGAGAAATACCAAAGGAATACCATAAATGGTTTCCCAAAATAATGTGCCATCAATCCATGGTAAAAGAAAAAAATCCACATCTAAAATGAATAGGATATTCTAACAATAGTAAAATTAACTCCTAATGAGTTAAAAATAATAGCTTTTCCATAGGGGTATGTAGAAACTTTCCAAATAAAAAATGTAAAAAAGGGAAGAAAACAAAAAATATATATTTGGAAATTATACATCAATCTCTAAATGGTGATGAGAGGCGCAAGATTAGATTTGGTGTCCCATGCCTAACTAAAGAAGATGACATCTCAAATCCATTTGGAAACTTATGCGCAACATGTTCTAAAGATGTTGTGGATAAAATTGCTGAAGCATTTGCATCAATTATGAAAATTAAGTCTTTCAGTGTGTCTTCAATATCTTCAATATGAGATTGTACAAACATGTGATGTATGTTAGATAAGTAGATATTGCAATTATCAATAAAAAAGTATGATCCTATAGAATGGTATTTGTAGAAGCATGTGGAAAAGACAAGATCTCTATAAAAATGGCAAGTGAAGGTGGAATATCAATGCATGTCATGTGGCTACGTTGCTCATCCTATGATATGTCTACACTAGACGTATGCACAAGTGTAGGAGGGCCACCAATATGTGTCTCACTAGTATCCACATGTGCAATTTTTTCAAAGAAAGCATCACTTTTAGATGGTGATTCAGGATATCCATAGAACTATTAAAGGATGGTATAAGTAGTGAAAGAGCACTATGTAAAATGCATGATATTCTCAAAAATAGTGAATCCAAGGATTCTAATTATTTGTTGATTTTTTTCAAACCATTTATCTATTTGATGGATGTCACTCGATTCAAGAGAAATACCACAAAGATGGGGTAATATACTATGTATGCAACAATGAGTTTTGAGCCCTTCATTTTAGGACATATAGTTTAAGGAGTCCAAAGTATTAGGAATTTTTTTTTACAACACATGATGAAATCTCATATCAACCAAATAAAAGACCAATTTATAACCCATCTTAAAATATTAGAAGGGACCATTATAAAATACAAGTACATAATAAAATAACACTTAAAAATGTTTCCATATAAGCTCAAATATAGACTCATAAATTCTGAAAATTACAATAGTTCAGAAAACCTATGAGAGACTTCAATTTTTGTACAACTACATTTTACACATTTTCTTAAATCATATGGTCTCACTCTGCATGCTTGGGATAATTGTTTTAGTATTTTCCCACAACTATTTAGTTTGGATGAATTAACAAACATCCATAGGGTTTTGATTCCTTTCAAATGTAATGGTGCTATTTTTTTGTTCAAAATTACCTTGAAAACTATGTTGTTCACAAAATTAGAAAAATATATGCAACCAAAAATGAAAAATCTTGACTTTAGGGTGTCCAATATTGATAAAATGGAAGGCATGCCTTGATCTCTTGGCCACTTTGGACATTATGGTTGGTTGTGATATAACCTAATAATCACAAAAAAAAAATATTTTATAGGGATCTAATCAATGAGTATACGATCCAATCAAGATTTAGGTGAATGAATAAAGTTACAAGAGAAAAAAACACAACTTGACAAAAAGGCATGTAATATAAAAAATGAATGAGTTATTCCAAAATAGAGAATTAAAATAATTACCTCAACCACCAAATGGATAGATGAAGCACATACAAATAGGCTTCCCTATATACACAATTCTTTGATACTATGTAACATTTCATGGGAATCCAATTAATGAGAAAAGTTACAATAGAAAAAAGCATAAAGATAACAAGGGTTGCAATATGGAAAATATCAGATACTCCAAGATAGAGGATTACAATAATCAAATCAACAACCCAATGGAAAAATAAAGTACATATAAATAGGCCTCACTATAAACACAAGATGATTTAATACCATGCAATATTTGATGGGAATCCAATCAATGAGTGTACAATCCAATCAAGATTTAGGTGAATGAAGAAAAGTATAATAGAAAAAAATCATAAAGATAAAAAAGGTTACAATATGCAAACTGAACTCAACTATTCCAAAATAGAGGATTGAAATAATTAGCTCAACCATCAAATAGATGGATGACTTGTACATTTAAATAGGCCTCTTGGATGCATGACTAAATGAGATAAAATTTCCAAGAGGTCACAAGTGAGTTCTCAAATGTTGCCAATCAAGAGATGAGTTATCTTTGTATAACTAAGGAAAAGGTGGAATTGACTAAATAGAGGTGACACATAACTTTCATCAATGAAGGATTGTTGAGGAAATATTTTTATTTTATGACCGTAAGTCAATGTGTACATGTCATTATTAGCCACATAGGTGAGGATGAATAAATTATCCTACTACTCCAAGTAAAATTCTTGCTGCAATATCACACTTAGGATAAATTATAATCATATGTGAAGTATGAATATTATACCAACAATATCTAATGGAACCTTAGAAACTTTGTTATTTGATTTTATTTCATGGATTTATATAAATAAATTTTGATGGTCTTTTGAATAAGATTCAACCCCTAATAGTATGACTCGATAAAACTCAAAGTTTGGACAAGTCAACTCTACTTGAAAGAATAATATATAAGAGAATGTTTATGTTTGTTTCACAAAGTTTATACAATTTAAGGAGATAAATATGGAGACACCAAGAAAAACAAACTATAACACATTAAATGTGAATTTTAAAGGTTTAAGCTATAAAATCGCCAAAATAAATTGAAGAAAAGAACAAACTCTAGTAGATAATTTGTTTTAAATGAACCCATGTTTTTGCATAAGGAAATGCATTCAATCACTCAAGAAAATATTTTTTTAAGTCCTTGGAATATTTGATGAGATCGAATATTGAATATATGTAATGTAGTAGAATTGGAAGAGAAAAATAACTCCTTGCATTAATAATGAATAAAGAACTAAATATTCTCCTTAGACAATTGAAAATTAATACAATAAACAAATATATAGTAAATAAATTAATCAAGTCAACCATTAGGCAATTTGCACAATATATGGTTATACTATTCATATCAAAAACGCATCGTGATGAGGCTATCTAGTGATAATTAGATTATTCTCTTGAAGTATTTTAAAATATCTCCATTCATATTTTTTAGAGATATAGAACTAAGTGTTTGAATACTCTATTTGTTCTCCAAATGTTCAACTAGTTTGAGTGAAAAAATAGCCTTTGATATTATGCATCCAATAAATAGTATTTTCCACAATAATTCTTCGTAATGCACACCCCTTTCTTTAAAAAGTTGTACCAAGATTTTGATATGTTGTCACATGCAAATATATTTCCCAAAGTTTAGTGAGACATTGCAAGGGAGACCAATGCTAAATAATATAAAGTATACAACATATCAAAACAATTAAATGTATTATTGAAAAAAGTACTAATTATGAAATACCTTTTCATGTATAATGAAGCAACAACATATTGCAAGATTTCATAAAAAACTACTAATTTGGATCTTACACTTCACAAATAAGTGACCAATAAACCAAAATATGTATGTCTTTCACACCCAATGGCATGTTCTAGGCTTGTTGAAATATCATCTTTTAGATTTTGAATGATTATTCCATTTCCAAATAAAATCTAGAAAACACATATTTCCAAGATTGTTGTCCATCTCAACTTGTATTGGCATCCTTGGTCTTACACTTAAATAACTCTACATGGTGAAAGTGAAGTCCAAAACTAGAAGCTTGGACTTTAGATTTAATTTTTAATGTCCCTTTCAAGTATTTGTTATGAGTCAATTTAGGAAATGTTTATGTAATGTGTTGCTATGTCATGGTATTTAAAGACATTCATTTATGCATTTAAAGATATGTTGGAAATGCAAGAAAATAAGAAAAGAATTAGAGCACACTTTTATATCTAGAGAAACAAAAGAATTGTATATGGATACATTTCATCTTCATGTCAGTAAACATTGCCTTTAATATCATTCATCATCATTAATTTGGTTGACTTAAGGCTTTGACAAAAAAAAAATATATATCTTTTCATAAAATTATGCCATTTAATAATTATTTTAATAATAGATCTAATGTGAGCCTAACAAATCTACATTCATTGAAGGATCTCAATAAACTAAAAAGTGTAGTTACATAATTATAAGACCCTTTGAATCTCCATAAGAAATATTGGAGCACATATCAAAGGGGTGATATGTAGGCAACTAGCAAGGTTGGAAGAGTTGAAATGGACAACCCCTAAATTGTTGTGAAATAATTTTCACTCTTGGTTGGTCATTTAATTTGTGGAGTTAAAGTATTTGTTTAGTCAACAAAAATAGGTTTTGAGCCTCCAAATTTTCCATCAAGAGAAGTGAAATATTTTTGAAAGTTAGGTTGGAAATGAGCTTAAACCTAAAACCTAATACATGATGTGTGGGGCAAGGAAGTTGACAAGAACTAGAATAAAGATGAGGAATGTTATATGTACACAATCGTCTAGTGTGTCAAGATGCTAATGGCAATGCCCAACTCATTTTCTTTAGGTCTCCACCCATCACCCTAAGCCTTTACCTTTGTAAAACTCATATGTAAACGTTCACAACCAAGTTTAACATAAAAACACCAGCCCTACCACAAATACTCCCTTATGGAACAATTGGCTTGACAAATCATCAACATCAAAGATGCCTTATCTAAATATTTTGTATGGTATGCATTGCACACTATTCCTACCACCAAGCACACCTCTGCTATCAATATAAGAAGCCATGGACATGCAGCATATTTAAATCAATAGTCAATCATGCCAACCAAATAAAGTTTGACATCACTATTAATTTGTGTTATCATTCCAAGATGAGCTAAAAAATTAAACAATTTTTATCTTCTCTATTTTTTAAAGAACATTGACCACCATTCTTGTGTATTGTGTGAGATTTACCCTTTAAAATAAATTGTAAAAATTTCTAATAATATTATATTTTAAAATTCACTCTACAATCCTATATGCCTCTATTATATGGTTGTTATAATCAATACCTTATGCTTAGCTTTCTAGATAAACTCATAAGAGTCTAGAGATAAAAATCATGATGTATACCTAAATGGCCATCACCACTCACAACCCTAATCTTATCAACTTTTCCAATTTCAATCAATGGTCAGAATAATTAAAAAAACATATATGCAGTTAAATAGTATAATAGAAATATTAAAAGATCATTATATGTAATCTAGAAATCTAATGTCTTTAAGGTCATTATATGGAATTTGGAAATCTAATGTCTTTAAGGTCATTATATGTCAATGAACCTTGGTTTAGAGGTGAAGTTGAATGGATTTGAATGGGTCCATCAAATGCAAGACCCAAACCATAAGAGATGAGACCACAATCGTGCCCCATATGATTTGGCCACGATCGTGCCCCACATGATTTTGGTGAAATAGTAAAGAAAAGAAACCTACCGTTAATACTCGTTTCATTCCTAGCTTAATACATTTAACATCTTCACTCTACATTAAAAAGTTTGAAATGGCTTCAGATTTTTAAAAATATCTCCACCATGAAACGTCGGTTAAAGATATTTAGTGACGGGATATGGATGGTTGCTTTTAAAGCGAAGATATTATAAGAAGCTTCCACGCAATTTCACCTACTAAAATAAGACCAGGAGTATATATTGAATAGTAAGCAGCAAAGGCGTACACGCCTTCTCAGTTAAACTTTTAATAAATAAATTAGTAGTGGATAAGATTTCATGAAAGTCGCCTGGAAAGCACAAAATTCTATCTTGCGTGCAAACAGATATAAAATGATTGACCAAATTCATGTGTGTATAATGTTATCTTAATTTATATGTGTTCTTTTTTTTAAATAAAAATTATTATATTTTTAAGATTAATTAAGAGTTTTAATTTTTGAGAATTAATTATTTTATTAAAAATATTTCAAAAAATTTAGTTCAAAACATGTAACAAGATATGTCTTATTAATTATCTTATATGTCACTATATAATTGATTGTTTCTTTGATCTTATTAATGAAAATAGATAATACTTCTTGTCTATTTTTAAAACACAAATATAATAATTACTAATACTTAACTTTATAAGTAATAAATAAAAATTAAGAAAAAATCATTGTTAAACACATCATAATAACTATTAGAACACTCCCATTTATTAGATTCTCTTTATATAACATTTTCATGGATATATTTTTAATTAAAAGAGACATGCCTTGTCTCTTATAGCATTCCATCCTTTGAAGCCTAGATTTTTAACTATGATTTTTTTTTCTTGTAATTGAAAGTATATATATAGACACAATTGATATTTTTAAAGTGTGTTATATCATGATGAGTAAGCATACATTTGAATTACACTCATCAATGCCACTCAAATATTAAATTTGACCCATTGACATTTCTAGAAGATTTGAATTTTGGTGAATCACATATTCATGAAACATACTATCATCCTCAACAACTCAACTCAACCAATTAAATTATAACTCTTCAATTTAATTAAAAAATATAATATAATTATTATTTTGATTTAGATTTTAATTATTGACATGGTAATATATTACAAAGTTCAATCTTTAATTTTTTTCATCAAATTTGACCTTTTTCAATGGATTTGGTATATGAGAGATATAATCATCAAAGCTTTCATGTTTTAATGACAAAATTATTCCTTCCATATTTCTATTGATCTTGGGACTTTTCTCTTCAAGATATAGAGGGGTTTTTGTTGTGTATTAAACTCTTTACCAAAGTATTGTCTTAAGATATTATCACATTTAAACATGGTTGAATTTATCTAAGTGATGGTGACACTTTTATTGAAGTTCCTTTTTAAAGATATTATTAAGAATTTCTTAATTGTCAATATCAATCTTTTAATGAAAATTATTGTTTTTGTATTTTTATAATGATGTGGAAGTTTTCATCCTTTATAAAAGTGTTTGTGATGAATTTTGATGTTTATGTTAATTTTTATTTGATTTTATATTTATTTTGGGAATACATTTTTATACATTTATCTATTGATAAATTTTATAATTTTGTAAAAAGTTAGATCATTCTTTTATTTTTTATCGATTTTCATATACATTTATTCTTATACATTTGTATTTTGATATATGCACCTTAATTAAGTATTAGTTAGTATAGATGTCCTAAATATGTTTATCTAAAGAATATTGAGAGATATGAATCTTGAGTTATTACAATTTTACTTCAAAACTACTTTATTTTATTTATATTATTTATGAAGGGATATATTTACTACAAAACTATTTTAAATACATATATCTAAAATATGTTGAGTAATATAATTCAAACTATTTTTTAATTACTTAAGAGTTGTTTTATTGTACTTTAAAACTTTTTTTATTACATACATGCATCAAAATCAATATAAAATAAAATAAAAATATATTTTTATTTTACTTTGTCAACAATAAATAAATAAATATATTACAAACTGATTTATTTTTATTTAACAAAAAAATAATGTTTATTTTTTAAATATAAAGACAATGAAATTTTATAATATATAATACTGACAAAAAAATTATTAAAAAATGCATGCAAGAATATAATATTTACTACACTTTTTAAAGTAAAAAATATATAAAAAATTAGGGTAAGCATAAGGTAATTGGAGTATAAAATGGTAAAAATAATTTAAGAGGCCAAAACATGCATGTGTACGATCTACATTAAAAATAGTAAGTGAGAATTTATTTTTTTAAATCTTTTTGTGACCAAATGCATATGATATTGAAGTTTCTGTCACATCTCCTAGCAACCCCTTTATTTTCTTGTGAGACTCCCTAGTCCCATTGTAGTTTGGGTTAAGGATGAAACTTGTATTCACAAAATGTTGTTCGTGTGTGTGTGTGAGGGAGAAAGAGATGGTTATGAACCCTTAATGGTTAATATTAATGAATGTTATTATTATTTTATCTATCAAAATTTAACGCATTGATTATGTCTTCAACTAATCCAAACTACTATTATTTTGGTGTAATTGTGCAAAGAAGATGGTTGACTACAAGTACTCAAGGCACAAGGTGATGTAGATTATCTGATTCCATGGAGAGAGATATATGGATAAAAATTATAACCCTAGTGTAAATACCCTACTAGGAGCTTTTGTCCAACCAAAGGTTCACCTAACCAACTATAAAGTATGTAGAGTTTTATTAAATGATTATTTTACCTATAGTTTGAGTTTGCAAGGATTGTCCAAAACTTTCATGTAACCTTGAGATCTCAGATGCTCTATTGATTACATTGATCATTCACTTTGCTTATGTTGTGAAGGTACGATGCTAATCCTAATTCAATTTCGACAACCTAAGGTAACCACCAATATTTTTTTTAAGTAAAAGGGAATGAACCGACAAAATATATTTATATAAGTATAGAAGGTTACAATAGTACTATTGTTGATTGAAAATATTCTTGCATAAGCATCATATCTACTTCGGGTAATGACCAATGTTAAGTCACTAAAATACATAAATATATTATTAAACATTGAAACAAAAATTAGAACACATAACATGAAAGAGATAAATAAAATGATATTTGTAGACACTCAAAATAATCAAGTGACATAATGCATCCAATCCCGCTCTAATTAACATTAAATTCCTCTATTAATCAAATAAAGAAACTTATTAGATTCATTCACCAGTATCCATCATGTTTGATTTAAATAAATCAATTTATTTAATCAAATCCCTAAAGTCCTCTCATTTGATTTAATAAATCAAATTAATTAAATCAAATATCAAATCCCTAAAACTCCTCCAAGTTAATTAATCTAAATTAATTAACCTCTAATCCTAATTACCCATCCTCTAGGTTTTGACTTAACCTAGGTCAAACCTAAACCCTTGACTAACCCACCCACTTGCACAGGAAATTCATTTAATTTAATTATCTAATTACCCTTATTTTCCCTCACAATGTATATTCCCTCATTTACTCCACTTATTTGACTTTTTTGCCCAACCCATTTCCCTCTAAAATATCTCAACTACATTCATTTAATGACTCATACAAAGCCATTAATCTCTCTTACACCTCTCAAATTCTCAACCACTTGCACATTCTCCAAAATGTGCTCATTCCTCCTCCACTAACATGTTGACAAGTGACACCTTGCCATTGACTCATGATTAGTCCCACATTCCTCCCATCTCTCCATCTTTCAAACCTTCAACCTATAAATACAAGGCACTTCTACTCCAAATCCATCCACAATCTTAGCATTTCTATTAAATAGTCACATCTCATCTTGCACTTCATCACTAGCAATCTTTTCATCTTCATCACATCTTGTCCATCATTGAAAGCTTATCAAGGGGGTGGGAAAGGGAATCCTTTTCACATCAAAGGAGCACCACTCCCACTATGGGATAGGGTTTGATCATGTTTTGATGTGCTTTCATTTAGTTGTTTTTGTTCTATTTACCTTGTTTGCATATGTAGCATGATTGAATATTTCATAGGAATGTTGGATTTGCTCATTTTAAACTAGCTAACAATATAATGTTGGTTATTGTTTGAATCCATATGTAGATTTGGTGTTTACATTTGGCACCCACTATGGGGTAGAAATATAAAGTCATTTGTTTTTGTTCACCTTCGTTTATTTCATGCATTAGTGAAGCGGGAAGATACATAATCTATGAGTGGATAGTTAAAGTATTGGTTCAAATGTGTGTTTATTGTGCTTTGTGCTATTAAAATCCGTTGTTGCATTAGAGTCTATTTCTGTTTACATAAGATCGATTATTACTTTCAATAGAGGATGTAACGTCTTTATTTATGCTCATCATAAGTTTCAAGCTATGTGCACTTTCCAACCTATACCATATTGTTTCTCCTCCTGAATTAAAATTGCACTTTGTCTCCATGTGCGTCATAAATGGTCTTTCAAAATGCCCATTAGTCGTGTTTGTCCACTTTCAAAGTAGTTGGATTTTTTAAATGTTTATCACCTTCATCTACTCACATCGATTATTGTCAATATCAAGCAATGTTTTTAGCATTTATTCGTTCAATTCGGTTGCTCAGTAGGTGAATTTGCTCGAATTACCCTCTTTTGCTTGCATTTGAAGGTTTTCAAGTCAGCACAAACTAGATTTTCTAAACTTTTCTATACCAGTGGTATATTTTCTTGAGCTTTATATTAGGTACCATTGAACCCTCTAATTCATTCATCCCCAAGTTTTCTGGGCAATCCAAATGACTATCAATTGGTTGAGCAACAACACAAATATCAACAATTGACTACTTCTTTTGTCTTCTTGATTTATGTTTCTGCATTTTACCTTGTTTCTTCTCTGCCTTTGATGCCTGGTTAGGACAATCATCGATGTGCGCATTCACAACTATTATGGTTGTTGAGGTAAATACTTTACAAATTGGGCAAATTTTGACTATGGAAGCTTCATCATTTCCATTATTACAAATGCCATTTCTAACAAACTCAAATTTAATTGATTAGGTGTTCATATTTTCAATATTGTTTCTCTCGTACTGATCTGAAACATGGCACACTCTAAAATGCATTTTCTTTTATGATAGCTCTATTTACACTAGGAAGTTGTTACATTGACTGAAGAGATGCATTGAATGATTTGAACAATACAAGCTTTATCGATCCTCTCACTTGCTTTATAAGATTTTGATCTACATTATTAGTGTCATTTGCATACTTGACTTTTATCTTGGACGTCTCAGGGCGGGGTGTATAGGTTGATCGACACTTTCCCCTATCACATGGAGTTAATTTTCCTAGCCAAGAAATAATAAGGGGAGTAGTAGGAGGATCTAATCAATTCGAGAGTCACATAGGTATAATAGATTTGAGCATGCTAGATATGCAAAAGGGGCAAGCATTATCTTTTATATATTTATTCTCAATGCTTTAGAGATTTTGCTTATTATTGGTGTTTTAATATTCCAGCTAGGTTTTGAAACTCTCTAAGAGGTAGCCAACCTCCATATTCAAAAACCACAAAGGCTAGTGGCCAACTGACAAGATTCAGTCAAAGACTGACATCTCCTACACTTCTGGCTCTGCAGGACCAAGGTGGGTAAACCTATACAATGCCCAAAACTTAAATGCAACTATATACTAACATTTCTTTTTATAGCAGATAGCTTCCAATTCAAATAAACCACAGAGAGCACTGACAACTCCAAACTTGGCTAAACTCTCAATAGATCAATACTCACTTAGCAATTGAGAGGCATAACACAACATTAAACCTCAATCGAACTACAGGGATTTAAAATGATTTTGCATTTATAAAATGTTTCTGAGATGCATAAAACTGAATAATAGATCAGTGTCAATTCTAGGCTATGGAGTCAAACACATAAAATGAATTCATCAGCAAATAGACTTCAACCAATGGATTCAAATTGCTGATGCATTGCATCAACTGTTAGTGTCTTGCACCAACAGTCCCTCTCTTATTATCAATTGAATTCTCCTTATCAAATCTCATCTGCACACCTGAAATCAAAACTACCTGCTCAAAGCATTTTAACCATTTCTTTGAAACAAAACAATGAATAGACAAAACAATCTCATGAAATTTGAGATGATAAACTCAAAGACACCTTGTATTATTGAATTTATATGACTACATGTGTACAAATATGGAGACAATCTGAAGATATTCATGAATGTGCAAACACCTTCATGATTTTATTTGCTTAAACTGGTTGTATTTACTTATGAAATCATAAATTTACAACTTACAGACTCAAGAAATAACTCAGAATTTACAATTCTCTATCTACCCAACCCTATACAAAGTTTAAGAACCCAATCTCAAAACCCTTTACAATGAGAGAAGAAGAGAAGATATAGAAGAATGGAAAAAACATAAGAAGCCCTAAAATTGATCTGTTGAAGACATCTGGCAACCTCATTCCCATTTATCAACAAAAAAAAAAGCCTCTCTCCTCTCTCATCCAACAAACTTATTTTGCCTTTGCAAACCGTTGTTCAGTAACTAAAAGCATGCCCATGTGGAGAATCACCAAATTCACCCAGCTAGAAAATACCCTCTATTCATGAAAACTCCCATGGAAGTTTCACATTTCTGTTTATTTTATTTGCAGCACTTTATTTTACTTCCCAACAAACATATTTGCTTATAAAATGAATAAAATCACTTTACAAAATACCAACAGTGAATATTTAATTCACTTCTCCATTCCCATTTTACTTTCCACACAACAAGTGAAATATTATGACTTTATAACAAAGCCATTTGACTTTGGTTTCTCTGTTACACACTTTCACCTATGTGGAAATAAAAACTCCAACTGTTTTTAACCTGGAACAATTGTTTTTCACTTTTTTCCACTTTGTTCTACACTCATTTTCACTTTTCATCATCAAAATATTTGCTTTTAAAAACTCCAGATTGCAAATATTGTGTTTAACTTTACCTGAGTCCTTTTCACATTTTACACCCAGCAAAGGAAAAACCCAATTCATCTTACATTTAAAATTTTAACTTCCACGGTTAAAACAATATCTCAAACTCCCCCTAGCACATAAAGTCATCAAATGGTGAATATTTAATTCACCTCACAATAGTATTTCCTGTGCACTTTATTTCCCAGCATAAAGCATTTCACCTGGGTTTTAAAATATTTGACTATGCACTTTTGATTTCACTTTACCAAAAGTGAAAACCCTTAAAAACCCATCAAGCAAATGAAATTTCACCCATGCACATTTCACATTTTAATACTTCAAGAAAGTCCATCTTAAAATGTGAAAATCCCACCTTTTCTCACAAATTCACGGTGGAAGCAATATTTTAAAATAATTTCAATTTTTTTAAGCTCCCCACGGGCCCGCCTTCATATGCCTTCTTTTGCATAGATTGGAGTGAAGATTTTAAAATTAAAACTTATTGGGCTCTTAACCCTTAAATTCTTTGCTTTTAAAACAAGCCTCATTTAATATTTTAACCCGTGCATATGAAAATACATCCGCTCGATTAGGGCTCAACCTGGACCCACATGCCACATGGCACGATCTCGCTAACCTCATGGGTTTTAAAAAGTGTGCATGTTTAAGCTACGAGCTGGCGGGGAAAGGTAATGATTTGGCTACATGTGCATCTCTTCTCCTCCATCGTTGATCTCATTTCCCCCTATTCACTTCATATTTTTGCCCAGAAATATTCCACTCAATGAGCATGTTCACATCTGGCTCCAAATTATGACCCTCCAGAGTAGGTCATTCAGGTAGATTTGTCAGGTGCACTTTTGAAAATGCAGAGACAATTTTCGAAATGGGCACCACAAATTTGAAAAATTTAAGAGTGCCATCACTTATCTCAAGAAGATATTTTCTGAGATTACTTTTTAGGAGAAATCTAGCAATCTAGTCATGCCAATCCCACTGCACCATGGGTTTAAAGAGGCCTAATGAATACTCCAAATTTTGTGACATAGATGGTTGTTTTCTTTCAATCGACATTTAATACTACTGAGTTTTTGTGGATAATCTAAAGAGCATTGTCATGTGCAATATGTGAAGGAACCTGCTTTAAGATATTCATGTTATAGTTCATTCACATTGTAAGGAGTAGCATATTATTTATGATTATCGATGCTAACCAGACAATGCCCAGGTCCTTGGTGACAAATAGGAAAAGACAAAGGGGATATCCAACGACCACCATTGTAAAAGGAAGGAGTCATCACTTTGTCTGATAGTCTTATGTGCTAATGATCTTAACGCTTATTCATTAATATCATTGTCTCTCTCATTAATAGTAATGTGCTTTGTCTATGCTTCTCTCATTGATATCAGTTTTTATCTTGTTCATATTGTTATTTCTATCATTAACAATTAGTTGCACAGAGTGGTTTCTATCTCATTAATATTGTTGTTTTGACATTGATGGGCACACATTGGTCTGTAATAGAAAGTCCAACTTTGAACTACCAAATTTAATCATCAATGCAAAAACAAAATGATAAAAAAATAGAAGGATATATAGTTATCAATCATTCAAGCTTTAATATTGATAATTCTTGAGCCAAGCTCTTCTATTTAATATCGATACTACCAGCTTTGGATACCCTCAAGGTTGTACTTCTAAAATAACTTTCTTTTCCATCACATGTTGCCTGCCTTAATATTTTATGTCTTATGTCCTTGTTGAGAATTATGTTTTTTATCTTATCATCCAGTGATGAGTACGATTGAGTCTTACTCACAGTCATATCCCCATTTATTGTCTATCTCCTAGAGATATTGCCATGCATAGATAATAGTTATTTCAATAGTTTGATCCATTAAAGGGACGTAGGTAGCTGGTTGGTTTTAAATTAACTAGTTGTTGGTCCTTGTGAATCTCATTTACCTCTTGCTCAGAAATAATAGCTTTCAAACAAACCATTTACTTCAATCCAAGGATTAGGTGAGGGGTGTTTATCTTTTGCTTTGGAAGTACTTTCTATTATGAGTAGGGGATAAATATAGTTAATGTTCTTACATCCAATAAGTGCAGATCTAGATTTGACACACTGGCATGAAATTTAGACACTTACTTGGTGGGTGTGTTGACTAATTTTGATCTGCCATCTTCACTTGGCATCATAGATTTTGTAATGTTCATTTGGCATTCTGTGTTGATTAAATTTTAGTGTTATGACCATTGTTTGATACTTCGCATGATAGAGATAATTTTTTCTTGTGATAATGCATTGAGCTTCATTGATTCCTTGAGATAAATCTTATTTCTAATAACTTTGTAATGTTTGTAGGTTTTCATCAAGAAACATTGGTGGTCTCTCTCATAGGAGAATCAAATAGTAAGATTTGAATTGGAAAAGTGGGCCTTGAACTTGAACTTGAACTTGACAAAAGAATTTTTAAATGCTTATTGTAATAGTCTAGAGTGTCCAATTTCTGCTTTTGTTTTATGTTTGAGGCCAACTAGATCAATTTGGGTTTAAAATTAATCAGTGATTGATTTTTTTCAAAGTTAGGATAAAATTGAACCTAGGAACTTACTAGATTTTGATTTGGTCTAAAATTGAACAAGCAACTTCACACTTGGTTTTTGGTACTTAAAACAAACTCACCATTACTTTGGGGTTTAAAATGAATAAGTGCTTGAATTATGTGATTTTGTCTTTGGTGCATTTTGAGTGTGTATTGTCTCCCCTTGTGCTTCGTGCTATCTTGGGTGTAAAAGAAACACTCAAAATGTATTTTATTACTTTGAGTCGCCTTTAAGAGAGGGCTTACTATGAGACACACCCTGCAATGGGAAACTCATAGGCAAGTTCTTGCAAGCACGTTTACCGGTGGGCTATATCAAAGGTTGTGAAATCATGAGAAATTAGCATCAATTCGTGCCAACACCATATTGCACCTAATCCCCTTCCTTAAGTGGAATGGAAACGGTTGAAGAGCCTTAAGTGGCCAAGTGGGTGAATGTTGGTTTTGGTGTTCATGGTTTGTTGTCATTAAGAACCTTATTTGTAGTAACCAACTAGTTCATCCAACGAGTTTATCAAAGTGGTGTATTGGAACTTAGATTCCAAGAAGTTACTTGCCATGTCTGATCTTGGTTAAAGTATAGAGGGTAAGACTTCATTCTTAACATACCTTTATACTTTTCCTGGGTTGCATGTAAAGTCATCTCTTCTACTATGAAGGGCATGAGGCAATCCCACCAAGAAACACACACCAATTGAGCTAGGATGTTACATTGCTTGTGAGTCAATTTTAAAACACATTGCTTGGATCTCAAACATTGAAAACAAACATTCAACAAGTCATCAAACTTCAAACCCTTTGGAAGAAAAAATATCTTTGAAAGAGTCCACATATTATTGCTTGTCCCTAGGGATTTTATCCTTAGAGGCTTCTAAGTATTTGGGCCCATATCTCAATTTTTTCTCTCTAAAGTCAACCTAGGAAACTATGCCCTTGAATCCTTGATTTTCACATAATGAACCTTGTGGAATGAAAGGAAATTGAGAAATGGACATTCAGTTTAAAAAACTAAACAAGACAAGTGGATGTGGTAAAAACAATTCATTAACCAAAGATTAAATCAATTGAACCCCACACGTGTGCTTGTTATCTTTTGGTCATATGGTTTTCCATGCAAACATTGGTCTTTTGGTTTGCATTACTCTTAGGGAAAAACATTTTCTTCACTACCTTGGTCTTGTAAACAAGGTACCTCTTAGGTTCATTTAGGATCAAATCAACCCCTTCATCCATCCCAAGCATTTATCATCTCCATCCCACAAACAACTCTAGGTAAATTAGCACCTCTTGGACGAGTTCATGCTAAGATCACATCTAACATCTTAGGGTTTACAAAGTTCATTTATCCAAATCAAACCAATCAAAATCAAAACCTAAGTCTAGCATTGATCCAAAGTTCCTAGAAGTTCAAATACCCATATCACTCACCCTTTCATCTTTCATCTCATCATTGGTCCTAAATCCCTTAGAGGTCAACACAGTCAAAACACAAGAAAAACATGGAATATAAACTCGATTCATACATCATGAGTAATCCAAGTCAACCAAACTATCAAGACCTTATAAATCCAATTGGTTATCAAGACTCTTATCTATAAAATCCATACATGGGATCATTATCTCCTACAAACCTCAATGGTACAACAAATGTGAGTATTCCCAATCTAATTTTTGGAACACCTTTTCCTACCATAGATTTAAATCAAAGTGAAAACCTAAAAATCTATCAACCAAACAATAAATGCATGAGTCTTCAACAAAACAACATTATCCCACCAAATCCATACATGCTGAATGTGACTATAGAAAGTACAAGTTTACCAAACATGAACATTTCAAATCCACACTTGGTAAACTTTGGGATATATATGTTTGTGAATCATAAAAATGTTACTCAAAGTCCAAAAAATATGTTAACAACTCCATGTATTGATCCAAGTCAAGGTAACACCATGCAAAATCAAAGTTACTTAAATCAAGGCACTATGATTCTTGACAACAATAATATTCAATTTCAACCTATAATGCCAAATCTAAACATCATCCCAAATTGGAACATTGTCCAAAATCAATTTGTCAATGATCCCATACAAACACAAGTATACATTCCAAATCTGCTTGAACAAAAATCAAATCAACTATATCAAGGGTGTCAAGATCAAATTTTGTGAGATCAAATTGCTACACTTACCAAAATAGTTGACTCATTGCACCAAGAGACATCTCCACCCCAAAATCAATACACTCTTCCATTGGTTGAATCATTTCATCAAAGAATTGGGTTGTGTCCCCAACCACATAAAGAACAATATCTCCAATGTCAAGAGGTTGGATATCAATACCAACAACATCAAAAACAAACCCAATCACCACATCTCAAAGATCAATCACAACAAGAATCACCTCAACAAGCACAAATCTCACAAGAGCACAAACGTGAATACACTCCTTTTGGAGTGCCAATCAAACTATTGATAAGAAATTTACTTAATGCAAAAATCATCACTCTTCCAAAAATAAGTGCTTTAAACTTTATCCTAAACTTCCCTTAGAATAGGGGTGGATCTTATTGTGAGTATCATAGAGAAAATCTTCATAAAACATCAAATTGTATTCAACTCAAAAATCTCATCCAATACCTTATTGATCAACGAAAAATAATTATTGAGAAAAATGATCATGATTCAAGCACTAGTGAACAATTACAATCTCTCCACCTCGATTATTGAAAAAAATGATCAAAATATATCCATCAATGAGCACCTTGAAGATGTTTCTACCTCATCCAATGATCAAATCAACATACATCATGAGTCACTTTTCAATCATGATCAAAATCCAACAACAATACCCAAAAATGATGCAATTCAAGAAATGTTAACATCATTTGATCTATGGTTGAAACCATTGACAATCTCCTCACCACAATTCTTGAAGAAAATGATCATGATCTATCCATCAATGAGCACCTTGAAGATGTTTCCACCTCATCCAATGATCAAATCAACATACATCAAGAGTCACCTTTTAGTCATGATCAGAACCCCTCAAAAAATGATCTATTTCAAGGAGTGTTAGAATTATTTGATCCTATTGAGGGTATGTGCAAGATAATCATGGAAAAAACAGGCCCTTAAGTGGCAATAAAAATACAAAAAAATAGAGTTAGACAACTTGACGTAAAAATTTGAATAAGTTATCTGTACTATTTTAAAAAAATGTAAAAATAGAATCTGTAGAAAATTGAATGTAATTTCTAAACTACTAGAGCTTTATTTTATTTTTTTAAATCTATTTGGTGAAAATTTGAAATTTCAATGTAGTAGTATTTAAATTTCAGGGTAAAAATAAGAAGTAGGTGTCTGTCTGACCATCCTAACCACAATAAAATGATAATATTTTTTTATAATCTTTTAGAATAAAAGTAGAGAACTCATGTCCCAATGTGATGCATATTTTTTTATAATTTTTTTCCAAGTAAATAATTAATTATGAATTTTTTATTACAACTTTTAAAAAATATAAAAGCTCGTCTATCTAACCACCTTAACTTGGTCAAAAATTAATGAAATTCAATTTTTTTCTTTTTTAATCTTATAGTATGCGAAGCATAGAATGTGACTCATGTTTCAGATTCAAAAAATGTGATGCCATTTGAAAGTTATAGATGTTTTTCAATCAGCCTATCAATCATGACTTTATTTGTAATTCTAATAAAAAATGTATAATAATTATTTATTAAATTTAAACTAAAGCATAATTTATATTGGTGGAAAGTCGAGAATCTCCTCTAAAAACCCTTTTCGTTTCATCAATTTTGGGTAAAAAAAAGGTCATCAGCCACATGGACCATCATATGGCTTACATATCGCCACTTTTTGGCCCATCATGATCTTGCACATACCCTTGACATAATCCATAATCTATCAAGTTATGATCATGTTTAAAATTTGAAAACATCACCTAACGAGTTAGAGGAAATATCTCAATAATTTATTCCAAAGCATGATCAACATCTTTCACCAAAGTCTAACAATGGCCGTTTCCAAGTCATATTGACATCCTTTGACCTCATGATTATAGATACTAAAGGGATCCTCAACTCAAAATTTGATCCAAGTCCACTCAAATCTCAAGAGGATGTTGAGCCACTTCCGATTCCTAATGAAGATATCCAAGAACACTTTATAAGCAATCCATCCTTTGAAACAAACCCATGTCAAGAACTTGATCCAAAGCATATCGAAAGCAATTCTGAAATCATTCAAGATCAAGAATTCATATATCCAAGATACTACAATGATCTAATGGACACTCTCCTATCTATACAAGATGTCACAAAAGATGATCATAGCCATATGACACATACTCCTCCATCTACCCATGAGATGCTTTCTTTGGATGTACACGTAGATGATCTTCATTCAAAAACAAGAGTCTCATACTCTTGACATCATTACCAAGGAACAAGAGTCTCCTACTCTTAACATTTGTACACACGACCAAGATATAGAAAAATATAGAGATATATCAGAAATAGATCATGAAGAAGGCTTCTATAGAAGTTGTAAATCAGAAATATCCTGTGGAGACATATCAAAAATAGATCATGAAGAAGGCTTCTACAAAATTTGTGAATCAGAAACATCATGTGAAAGCATATCAAGAATGAATCATGAGGAAGAATTTTATGTGGATAGTGAATCATCAACACCTCTTGAAGAAGCACTAAAATATGATATTTCACAAGATCAAGCCAAAGATATCAATCAAAAAGTTATCCCACATATGGAGGATCCTATCACTTATAAACTTGGATCACTTACCTCTTTTAGGGCAAGCTATTCTATCAATGAAAAAGCTATCACCTTTTAAGATCCACAACATAGTAGAGAAGGATTAACATCTTGTTTACAAGGTAAATCATATCCTATTGCAAGTAAAAAATTTCAACAGATGAATTATCAAGGCAAAGGATTAGGCCTACATGAACAAGGTATCTTAGAGCCAGTGCAGATTATTGGCAATCCTAAGCATCAAGGTCTTGGTTATTCAAAAATTAAGGGATCTAAACATATCAATGATACCTCTGTAATACTGGGGGAAATTTTATCTAATGCAATCATCAACATAGGGAGCATGAATAATCCTTATGATGAAACAAATGCCAACTACAAACAGTCACATCATGAATCTACATCCACCCATCACCCCATCTACGAAGTGGGACCAACATCAAAAGAAATATTTGAATCAAAGCACAAAGAATATTATCAAAGAAAAAAAAGTAGAAAAACATGAAGGAAACATCAAATGCCCATGGATACCAAAGAATACAAAGAATGATTATCCCTATCAAACTCCATTAGTGAAAGAAACTATGGGGAAAAATAAGAAAAGGAAAATTATCCACCAAAGATGTCCACAAAAGCAAAAGCAGGCTTCTCAAGAAACATACAAAGTATATCAAGCGGTTGGTATTAATTCCATGCACAGTTACATATCCACCCATCATTGCTCATCTTCCCAAGTTTGGAGTGTCAAAGTTTCCAAGCTATCAACCAATCCATCTTTTATTCCTAAACACACAACACCATCCCTTCCTCCACACATGATATCCAATTCTCACATTGACCATGTACTGGTAGTAACCCTTCATCATAAGGATTTAGAAGGACTTCTATTGCGATATGCACACAAAGATAAAGTTAGCCTTGGTATCAACAAAGAAGAACAAGAATCTCAAAAGTTGCATTCAAGTGCACATATCTTGGCAAAGAAACTTCTTCAAGTAGGGTATCAATGGCACATTATGATAGAGGCATCTACATCAACAGTACTAGGTGGTTCAACATGAACTTAAAATCTTTCAGCAAAACATCAAAAAATAAAAAACAAAAATCATGAAAATAGTAAAAATAAAAATCGTCCTTTAGTGAAAACCACTATGGTGGCACTTTAGATAGGCACCATGATGAAAACCTGGAAAATAGGAATCATGTGTAGAATCGAGCATCTACGTGTGCTTAATTCAGGTGGAAGCATCTCATCCCATCCATAATAAAATCCAGCATTCCATCCATCTTATCCATAATAAATCCATTCATCCATAAACCATTTATCTAACCCATTGCCATCTATCTACCTTATCTTGATCTTAACAAAATTTTGGTGTACACTTTACACTTGTTTATGGTAAACATCTTGACATGGGTCATTTTCATTGATCCTATCTGATCAAACATTAAATGAGCCTTGAAGCACTATCCAAATGAGCATCCTTTGTTCGAACACCTTATCTTATCACAAGATAATCGTTGGCATCCTTTGCATTCTTACCATATCCATCCATCCATACATCTATCCAAGCATCAATCCATGGCATCCCATACATTGCTAGACACTGGGGGCAAATATTTACATCTAGCTTGAAGAATAGATCTTGATCTATATCTTCCAACTTATGTGGTGATCCAAACATTGACAAAAATGAAATCAAATTAGTCAAAGCATTTTTGAGCCAAATCCAAATCACTAATCCATGACATATTTTGACAAGATGATATTCCTTATAAAGATTTATCTTTCATTGAAGGGCGAGTGCATGGAAATGGGTAGCGATTTCGTGGACACCCTAAAAAAAAAAAACTTGAAAGCCATAACGTGAGCACATTATGGCTTTAGTTAAACCTAGGCAAGTTCCCTTCGGCCACAAGTGCAAAGACATAATTTGAGTGCGTTATAACGCACTCGCGTTATCTTTTGTTAAAAGCAAAAAAACAAATGCAAATCTCTCATTTGCATTTCGACTAGTTTTTTTGCTCCACCGGTGGCCAAAAACCCCAAATATCGCACTCGCGTTCTAGGAGAAGAATTCTTCACCAAGAATCCAAATTTCTTCACAATGATGGTGCCACGATGACGAGGAGCTGTAAGAGGTAAGGATTCTACGCTTTTTGTTTTGAATTTGTTAGTTTTAGGTTGAATTTGTTAGTTTTAGTTTGAATTTGATATCTATTTGTTTTAATTTTTAGGAGATGCAAATCAGCCTGCAAACCCTCAAATCCTCAATAGGAGGACCAACCAAATCCTCAAGATCAAAATCAACCACAACATCAACCTCCTCCACCAATCACTCAACCCCCAACAACAAAATTTAATGAGTGAAATTGAGAACAACAAAAAACAAATTGAGGATTTGATCAATAGGTTGAGTGATCCAAATGGTTCAACCACATAAAGAGTGACCCTAACCAATCCATTGAAAGATATGTTAAAAAACATAGATTCAATTAGCAAACAAATAACTTGATGGGAAGATAGGAGGCAGGGAGCCAGGGAGTATTATGCAAAAAAACTATCATACAAGGATGTGAAAGATTTAAAAATAACAAAAGGTGATTTGTGTTCATTATTCACCGACCCACACACAAATCAAAATCTTACCCTCAATGCGAAGAGGTTTCCTATCCATTAGTGCCACCAACAACAAATGAAGGAGTGGTTTTATGATAGGTAGTACATGGTCTTCGATTACCCACCGTGCAACAATTGCGAGGTCCCACAATATTTCCTTAGGAAACTATATAGTGAGTTCATATTGAACAAAATCCCAAATTATTTTGATATGAGGGATTTCCAGGGGAGAGGTGGGGGGTTAGCTCAGGATAGACCTGGTGAACAGCCGGATCCTACGCGACAAGGTAGATGAGCTCTTGCTAGGCCACCTCATGAGCACATTGTTATGCCTTCCATCGTGAAGGACAGTGCTGACGTAGAGACATTGCAAGCAATCAACACTTTGACCCAGAGTGTCTTCCATCATACTAGCCCTATTCTATAGTGCCATCCAGGGGAGTCTTCTAGTGGTGGTCTTCGAACACATGTGTGTCAATCTTGCGGGGCTACTTGTTCACATGACCCCACCGACCCTCAGGAGACTGGTACAGAGGATCCGTCTACAGCTGTGGAGATGGAGAGGGCAGTTGAAATTTTGCATGAGGCATATGGCATTGATAGTCAAGTAAAAGTTAGTGCATGTGTTCATTGAATTTAATTTATTAAATTTCAATTTTGAAATGCAAGATTAACTAAATTTTTTTTATGATTTTAATAAAATTGCAAGGTCACAGGGTTGAGACTAGATACACCGCCCCCCCACCAACCTATTTTTACAATACACCTATTGCTAGGGTATGTAACTAGTAAACAATTATAAGTTTATTGCATATTAATGGCATTATTTTACGAATGGTAATTTAATATGCAATTTTGGATGTTGAATAGACTAGTATTGGAGGTTTTGATGGAGCACTTCCCAGTGGCGATGGATTTACTCAAACCTTCACGTAGGTAATAGAATAAAGAGTTTAACTAATGAATCAAGTACTTAATAGATTTGTGTAGTTTATGCATGCACATCGTTGATTACGTTGAATAATTTGTTGTTTATTTTCAGTTGTTGCGAGATGATACACCTCTGAATGTGACGAGGGCAATGGATATTAGTGTGACATCTTCTATACAATCCTCGATGGCTCTGACAGAAGAGGTATGAGGCAAATTAGTAAATTGTAATTTACATTTGTTGTTATAGATGTTAGTTAGTGAGAAATCAAACCATTATTGATTCACGTAGTTTTTGTCTATTTGCATGGTTTATACTGGGCTTGAGCACGCCTGAGCATGGGCATGAGGATATTTCCCTTGTGGACAAAGATCGTGAGATGGCTGTAAGTGATTATTTTGTCAAATATATCATTTTTTATAATGTAATTTCTATATATTCATGTCTTTACTTCTTATTCTAACAGTTAAAACTTCACCATGAACTAAACCCTAGGAGGAGTAGCAGGAGCACTCCACGAGCACAGCAAAAATGAGTGATAGACCTATCACCATCTGAGTGAAAAGGAAAGGGAAAGATTTTATTTCCTGGGCATGGAGAGCAATGACTTTTTATTCTAGAGTCCTTTATTGTATGCCTGTATGGCAGTTTTGTACATATTTTTTATTGGACATATTTGACATTGTATGCCTAGATGGAATTCTCATTAGCCTACATGGCTATTTTGTACATATATTTCATACTTATATCGACATATATTTATGTATGCCTAAATGGCTATTTGGTTAATACAAATATCTTTTTTTGATGCCTGTCCATATTTGCATTCTAAATTGATGGTTCTTTAGATATGAGTTACGTATATTCAAGTGTATACTTTACAACTTACGTGTATACTTTGTGGCTTACATGTTTTCATTCATATACCTTGTATTTGTGCATATAATTTGTTTTAATTTGTGTATACTTTTTGAGGCTTACATGTTTATGAGTACTTGTAGTTCCCTTATTGACATGTACATGTTTGACTTATTCACGTGTATAATTATTAATTGGTTAGCCCTAGCATTGATCTATGTCATCCTCAATGCATGATCCTTGAAATGGAGTAAGTACACCCTCAAGGTAAAAAGGAGTTTCACATGCATTCTTCGTAGGCTCATTTTGGTAGTGAAACCAAAAACCTCTTGCATCATTGTTATGAAAAAAAAATTCCTTTATAGCAAGTCTGAAGCCATTATCATTCTCCATCAGTTCTTCATGTATCCACTCCTCATTAATGGTTGTCTCATGACCTTCCTGAAACCAAGCACTTATCTCATTTGTGATCAAAGAAATGTATGAAGATTTATCTTCCTCCTTATGAACCATTCATTATCATGAGAGATGGGTTCTTGTGAACCACTACTAATGAATCATGGGTCAATGAGTTTGACTTGTAAAACTACATGATTGAATCCTGATAGCAATATCACAATATTTATATATCTAAATGTGTTATTTCCTTCAGCTAAAATTTGTGCTTATACTTATGTGATTGATGTATGTTTGTGTATGGGATCATAGTAATTTCTATTTGATGATGCTATTGTGTCTTTAAGGTTTATTTATTAAAGGGTGCATGAAACAAGTTTTAAATCCTTACAAATCTTTGAATTTCTTAGGTTTTTCTATTTGTCGAGTCTAGGCTCCGAGCTCGAGTCCAAGTCAAAAAATGGCTTTTCAAGTCTGAGGCGAGTCCTAGTCTTGTAACATTGGTGTGAACACATCGAGGAATAATGTATATGTCGATGAAGAGAGAACCCATCCTTGTTTCCAAACAAAACATTTATCCCTCAAGAGCACTCTTGCTCTTCCCAAGACCTATTATCTGGTCTTCCTAGGGTATTCCTCTCTACCCTACTAAGGGATCACTCCTAAACCCCTCTCACCACATAAGAGTCTCCACCAATTTCAAATTCTTCTCCATCACTCCCAATCCACCACTAAGCTTCCTTGGGCTCCACACTGACCCAAAGTGTCCTAATCACTCCAGGGGATAGGAAAGGGTATTCTCACTATCCCCTTGTTGATTTGAATCCTCACTGATTTATCTCATAGGATTCTTTCACTTTTTACCCATCACTTTCTTGAAAAACTCAATTTTAGGCCTTGTAGCCTTCTGCCCCAATTTGGCCTCCTAGAACCCGTTTTCTTGACTTTTCTCACAAACAGTCTTAACAACCCCCAAATGTTTTTGTAGATTCTTTCTTTTGACCATCAAGGCTCCAAGATTTACCAAGCCTTAGGTCCTACAAGTTTCAGTACATATGATTGTCCTCAAACCCCCTATTTTCAAGGGTTCCTAGGGTTTTTGGCTCTTTTTCCTTCTTTGACGGCTTCAATGACCTCATCAACTCTCCTCCTGGCACACACATGACTAAGATACATGTTCCTACACTCCCATACTCTTGATTGGCACAAACCAATCCATTTAGCAACTCTCCTTGCTGCTGTCCTCTCCAAGCTACTAGCCAGAATGCACTTTCACTCGCTTAGTGCTTGATGATTTCATCACCTTCCCTGCAAAACAAGACCCC
This sequence comes from Sequoiadendron giganteum, assembly GCA_007115665.2. Lineage (NCBI taxonomy): Eukaryota > Viridiplantae > Streptophyta > Pinopsida > Cupressales > Cupressaceae > Sequoiadendron > Sequoiadendron giganteum. The sequence goes on from CM021100.1 coordinate 861,741,820, forward strand.
AAAACCTATATGTATAATATTTAAACAGTCCCCAACTTGATTCCAAGTTTCCATGAGAGGAAAGCCATGAAAAGTCAAGTGGGACTCATTATTCAAAAAACTGGCCTGAACCGGCAATGAGACCAAGAACATCAAAAACTTGGAAAAAGATAACCAGTCAATCTAGATGAATAATCTAATGCTACACAAGGTAATTAAGTGACACAAATGGAAGAATCAAAGCATCAGATAAGTCCTTTCAATCCGTTCTTGACTGGATGAAGGCACAAAAATAGAAATTCAGTGAAATTTGCACTCTTCCAATCAAAAAAATGTACTCTCCAAGTCTCAATTCGTGAAAACAATCCTTCAACCTAGGTATTAGGGTTTTTTTGACCTTATATACCTTTCTCCCATGTGCTAGGACCCTTGGGTCTAGCTTAGAGCATCATTAATGTCATTTTCCAACTTTTAGGACAAATAGCCAAGGCAACATTGCTCAAAATGCTCACAGTGTCCAAGACTTACCCAAACCGCAAGCCCCTAACAAACCTATTGGTGCAGGAGCACCTAGAAGAACACCTAGGAAACACTAGGAATAGGAAAGCTTTGTTAAGTTTTGTTTTAAATGTGATAAGGTCATGTTGACCATTGAAATTGTGGAAGAGACTTAAAAATGTCTTGGTCAGGAGCTATCAGGAGTGGAAGAGTTGTGAGTTTAGACACTCATGTTTGGTAGTTTCTAGTAATTGGAAATAAAGCCCAAAATGTTGTATATGTGCAATTTTGGCTTAATGTGGTGGTTATGTCCGACCAAGGGGAAGGGTAACCACTTTTTGAACCTTTTTAAGGATTGCCTCGACCTATGTGAAAGGTTGGAAGGCATTTGAAGTTTTGTAATTTTGAATTTTTCATGAAGGAGAAAGAAGAACATTAGGAGTAATTGCTTAATTTTCTGTGTTTGAGATCTTGGCAGTGTGTTAATGGCATAACCAAGCATTGACATACATGTGGAATGTAGTTTAGTTTATCTCAAAGTGTTGGTTGGTCAATAACTGGTTGTTTCATTGTTCAAGTTTCTGATTTCAGTTCTCTAGGTTCTTGTTTTTGGGTTATTCTTCCTAGCAAGCTGCAATAAATGAAGTTCTAGTCCACCTTTCCCTTGTACCTAGTGTATGGGCTCTTGGAAATAGTGGCTAGGCTCCATGCCTATACTTTTAGTAGTGTTTGGAGTCATTAGGGGTCAAGTGTGCATGAAAGAAGACCTTTCCTAGGCGAGCTAAACAGTTCCTGGCTAGGAAAGTCAAGGCGTGGGAAGCACCTCACTTGTAGGGAAGACCTCTCCATGCTAAAACCCATGGTAGAAAGGTGGAAGGAGGCCCTACAGAGGTCTGGTAATAGTTAAGAGACTACACCAATCCATTTGATGGAAGAACTCCATGACAGTTCACTCGAGTGGCCAAGAGTTGACAAAAAGACCCTATATTTGCTAAATTGATGAATGAGCCTGTGTACAGCAAGACAAGGACTAAGACCTTGCAAATCTTGAAGAACTTGGTATCAAGACCAAGAAACCACAGGGAAGTTTTGGGGTACTTTGGGAAAGTTTTGAGAAACATCCACTTTTCTCGGGTTAGGGCTCTAGGCTTGTAGCCTTTTTAACCCTAGGTGAGGGTTTGGAGGGAGCGATGGAGAAATGGAGCCTAGTGGTTGTTCAACAAGCCTAATAGGATGCTAAGAAGCATGATTTCACATCTCTACACCCTTGCAAGGATCTAACTGAGTGTTGAGAGTGTTTGACCTTTAGGGAAGATTAAGGGTCAAGGGTGAGATAGTGGCAAAGCACCAAGTTTGGTTTGGTAGTTGTGAACTTGTATGAAAGTGGGGATGGCCAGTAGAACCAGGGGTACCTATACCTGAGATAGGACCTATAGGTGAAGGTGGTGGAGAGTGCCACCATAGGGGATTGCCAAGGTGAGACCCAGAGCATGGAACAGTGAGTGTTCCATCCAACCCCATCTTACATCACCTATTTCCAATTCACTCATCAAAAACACTCTTGGGACTTTACATCATAGTCCTTATTCCCTTGATGGTTGGATAGAACCACCTATAAGCCAAAATTGCAAAGATCTCTCCAAAAGACCTTAAGGTGCTCGTGCACCATTCTCCCCCCTGCAACAAAGAAGTTAAGGAACCTGTGGTGTCAAGATCTCCTCACTAATTCCATGCTTCTTAAAGTCACTTTCTGCTATCTAAGTAGCCTCTGACTCTAGTTGATGTCTCCACTTCACTAGGTGCTCCATGTATGTCTTGTGCCTAGTCTTCTTCTTCACCCTTGAGTCTAGAATCTTGTCCACTTGTGGTCTGATCTGATCAGGTACCTTGAGTTCATCCACATCCTTACTCACCTTAGCACTATATTGTTCCTCATCCATTTTTGTTCCTTTATACTTCACCAAGTCCTTCACATTGAAGATAGGTGAAATGGACATCTGCTTGGGTAACTCCACCTTGTATGCATTGGATCCATACTTAGCCAGCACTTTGCATGGCCCTATCCTTTTCATCTGCAACATTACTAACCACTCATATAACCCCTCTGTGGTTTTAAAAGCTGACTTCCATTCATCTCCCTCTTTCATCCTAATCTGATAGTAGCCACTTTTCAAATCAATCTTGGAGTAGTATTCAACACCCGCTAAACAGTCCATTAAGTCTTCTATTCTAGGAATAGGAAACCTATATCTAATGGTTATCCTATTTATGGCCCTAGAATCAGTACACATTCTCCACTTATCTCCCTTCTTAGGTGCCAACACCACTGGAACAACACATGGGCTTATGGTTTTCCTGATCAACCCTCTGTCCAAAAGTTCTTGATCTTGCCTTGCTATCTCCTTGTTCTGCTCTGGTGTTATTTTGTATGCAGCCTTGTTAGGCAATGTTTCTCCTTGTACAAAGTCAATTTGATGACTAAATGCCCTCTTACGTGGTAGTATAGTTGGTGTGCCTTCACAAATGATATCCCTGAACTGATCCAATAGTTGCTTCACCTCTGTTGTCATAGGTAGCTGACTAGGTGACTCCTCCTCCTTTGGCTTGAACATGATTCCATAGAAAACTCCTTCTTCCTACTTCATGTCTCTTAGGAATTCCTTTCCACTCATCAAAAGTACATTAGATTCTGCCTTTTCCACTGTGCCTTCTTGGGGAAAAAACTTTGTGGTTAAGTGCTTGAGCTGGAGTATACTGGAATGCGTGACCTCCCAGGAAGGCCTAGTGCCTCACCTCTATGAGCATCACTTAGATGCAATGAGTGCTAAGTGGGCCATTCAATATCATTTCAAATTTGTTGCAAATTTGAAACAAATTTGTTGCAAATTTGAAACAAATTTGTTGCAAATTTGAAACAAATTTGTTGCAAATTTGAAACAAATTTGTTGCAAATTTGAAACAAATTTGTTGCAAATTTGAAACAAATTTGCAACTTAAGACTCCTCCAACCTAAGGGATCGATCTGATAGAACATAGCTCAGAGCGATTCCACGTGTTTCGGTGTAAAAGAGGACCATTCCTAGCATAAAAATACTTATTCGAACGTATTGGAATAGTCCGCTTTGTCACACGAGTTGCAGAGCGAAAGTTGCACCACTTTGCAACTTTGCACTGCTTGAATTTGACACCTTTTCCATCAAGTGAAAATCCACCACCACTGGAAAACCACTCCGAGATAGCCAAAACCGAGAGAGGTTTTTGTAGACAGGCACAACATGATCCTATAGGATTGGATGAGAAGTTTCTAAGCATCACGACATCTGAGTAATAGCATGCTGAAGTTTGCAGCCATTTTGCACTTTGGACCCTTAAGGGATCGATCCGGTGGAACATAGCTCGGAGTGATTCCACATGTTTCGGTGCGAAAGAGGACCATGCCTAGCATGAAAATACCTATTTGGACGTGTTGGAACAGTCCGGTTGGTCACACGAGTTGCAGAGCGAATGTTGTACCACTTTGTAACTTTGCACTGCTTGAATTTGACACCTTTTCTATCAAGTGAAAATACGCCGCCTTGAGAAAACCACTCCAAGATAGCCAAAACCGAGAGAGATTTTTCTAGAGGGGCCCAATGCCTTTCTGTAGGATTAGACGAGAAGTTTCTAAGTGTCACGGTATCTGAGTACATACTTGCTGAATTTTGCAGCCATTTTGCACTTTGGACCCTTAAGGGTTCGATCCGGTGGAACATAGCTCGGAGCGATTCCACGTGTTTTGGTGCGAAAAGAGACCATTCCTAGCGTAAACATACCTATTCGGATGTGTTGGAACAATCTGCTTGGTCACATGAGTTGCAGAAAAATGTGTACAAATTGTTTACATGACCTTTATATGACCTTTTTCACATTGTTTACATTTCAAAATTCAAAGTTTGCAAATTTTCCTACTCAAGGCATTTACAAAACAAGGTGCTTCTACACCAAACATGAACTTCAACCTTAAAATATTTGAGTATATCTCATTATGTAATTAAATCTTATTACAATGCCTCTGGCACTTCGTTCTCTCAGATCTTTTACAATGTCACTCATACATTCAAGATTCTCTTTAAATGTCTACATCATAGGTGCTCATCACGAGGTTAACTTCAAATGAAATAAAAATAGATGGAAGGCACTTACAGATGTTGCATGCAAGCATCAAAATAAGGATGTTGCATTTCTTTTCTGGTTGACATTCTCTTGGATGACTCAGATATATGCATTTTTTGCAAGGGGACACCAATCACTGTAAAAGAAGATGATAGCATTGGCATCAAAAAAATTAATGTGCATACATGTATAATTAATAAGACCCAATGTGCATATACTTACAAATTAATCCAACGAACCATCCGGGTTTGCTCTACTCTTTATTGTGTCAAGTATTGCCTCATGATCAAACTCACAGACCTTCCATAACGTCTTGTTCAAAGGTCTACCCCCATATTTGGTCAAATGAACATTGGATGCCACAACAAGGTTCGAGTAATGAAGAATCTTACGATGCATGTCAAAGTCCTGAAATAGCCAATGTTTAACACTTGAATGTGGGTACCTTCTAGGCCATGTTCCAGTAACCACAACTGACCCTGTAGGGTATTCGATGTTTTCTCCATCTATAACTGGGGCCTCCAATTTCTTTTTTGTCTCAACACAACGACACAAGTAATAGTCTATTCCCTCTTCATTGTCTTCATCTGCAATAACTACATAAACATGCCCTGCATTGATATGTGCAAAAAATCTCTTGAAATTTGTCAACATTATGAATACAGTACAAACTAAGATCTAATGATATGAAATTTCAACAACTAAGAAAGTAGATATATCACCTCGTTGAACTAGATCTGATATGTGGTCAAAGTCCACTGATGATTCTATCTGTGTTAGTTCCAATGCCGTCGGAGGGCGATATGTGTGAAGTGGGCTAAGATAACTTGTGAACCATTTGTCAACCCACTCCCCTGACTCACAATCATTCCAGTCTTACATTGTACATGAAGAACAAAAGCATGCCATCTTTCGTGTATCGATACTCCATGAGCCTGTATTTGAGCTAAGGAAAGAGTGTACCTCACTTGATCCTATTAGTGTACAATAGTCTTCATATGGTGCAATGTTAGTATCATCCATCAACCAAAAAAATCTATGAACTGAAGACGTACCTTCATTACCTGGACCCATCAAAGCATTACACCACTCGACGATTGATTTTGCATCTGTCAACTTTGCACTATCTTTATACTTTAACTCTTCACGTGCTAATGGTCTTTTCATGCATGCTTCTACACCATCATGCTCCCCCTTTCCATGTCCAGCCTCACAAAAGTTCCACATAAGTTGAACACCTGTAATGACATGCATCCTACACAACCAGTTGAACATGCACAATTTCTTGAACTGTGCTGCATAGTTATCAGACCATATTATATGTTGATCATATTCTATGCCCCTCTGAGCCAAACCACTGTAGAACATCTGGAAGCAACCTTGCACGAACTCTGGAGAATGTGTGCGATCATCACTAATGTAAAAGTGGTACTCCCTCAATACCTTCCTTTGCTCATCTGTACTATCAGATGCATGAATGAATGCTATGTGCACAAATATCGAAACTTGTCTGGAGTTGTAATACTGTGACTACACCTCATATTGTGGCTATAGAGTGTAGTTCTCTGCAAAGTCAACCACGGATACTATGCTTCCAACTGGAAAGGTGTCCTTGCATAGCTTGAACTACGTGTCCAACCATCAGGCTCTATGGGTATGCATTGTATACTCAGACAGTATACTATCACGAAATGTGGTCATAAATTTTTACACTAGAATCTTCTCAATAACCAAATCACACCTTTTTCCTTGAGACCCATCTTTTGTAGCATATGCCACTGTTTTATACTTCCCGAACTCTACTAGTTTTTGGCCCACATCATATGTGCTTTCCATATGTTGACATACTGGCATACGCTGGAAGCCACCATAATGCTCGCATGAACCATCCAAGCATGTTGTCCTATAGAATATCTGGCCATCCTCTATTTCACATAAATTTTTTGATAAGAACTCTCTTGAAGATTTTTGTGGGGCTTCTATGCCACAATCCTGCAAAACATCGTTAGTATGCAAATCTAGAACGATAAACATCATAAACATCATAATGGCTAGATAATTCAATATGTAGTCTACAACAACAAGTAGTGCGTGTGTGATTTATCTTGACATAAAAAGGTTTAAGCAGTTCAAAAAATATTTGAGAAATACTAATTTGAGGATAATCATTTTCAAATTTCCGAAAAAATTAGGTTTGAGTCATATCCAAAAAATGCTTTGGATGTGGCTCACGATTCTGACTACCGATTCTCCTTCTTACCACATCCCTTTGATTCAGAGATGGCCTTGTGATATTCTTCCAATACTCTTCAATTAGTGTTCTCAAGGCTTCAACAACTTCTTTATCTTTTCGTGACAGTCTCCTTGAGAATGCCCATAATTCATTTGTATCATTTCCCTCAATTCTTTGTCACCTTTGAATGGCTCTTGATAAAGTCTTTCTACTAATTCCCATTTTTTCACTAGTCTTTTTAATTAGGCGAGCTCTCTTTGTTTGACAACTTACCAAAGTTGATGTAATGACATGTCGGATGACATTACTATCCTTTGAGCGTGAGGTCTTACCCACACTCTCATAAGCATCCATTAGATTCTTCACAATAGTGTCTTCACTCGATGCGTTTGATGTTCTCAACCCAAGAGTATTCATGATGTTCCTATACTTTGCACCTCGCATCATTTCAACAAATAGTTGACATCTTGCAGTCTCATTTAGCCTTTCAAAGAATAGTTCCCAAATCCCTTCAGCATATCTTCTATGAGTGCGTGTTGAAATCTTACCTTCCATGTGCTGCAAAATATCATCATCAATATTAATCAAATACTTTGGCTTTCTATGCAAAATTCTTGGTGGTGTTCTCCTAGGTACATACCTCTCAACATTAGGAATTTCATCAATATTTAATTGAGGTGGGATAGATTGCATACCTTCGATCGAGGGTGGAGAAGAAGACATACCTTGAGGTTCACATGGGAATGATGGCATACCTTCTTCGTCAATTTCGAGTGATGATGTACTCTCAACTTGAAATGTGTTGGATGGTGTCCAACAATATTCACTTGCAATAAATGGTGTCCCTCCATATTCACTTGCAATAGATGGTGTCCATCCATATTCACTTGTGCTAGATGGTGTCCCTCCATATTCGCTTGTGCTTAATGGTGTCCCTTCATATTCACTTGTCGTAGAGGGTGTGTCTCCAACTACGGTATCTGAATCTGTCTTATGATGATGCTTCCGCATTCGTGCCTTTTGTGCTGCCAATTCTTGTTCTCTTTTTGACGGTTGAGGTTCCTCTACAATCAGGTTGTTTTCATCAATCATTTCCAATTTCTTCTTTTCACGATATTTCGCCACCCAAACTCTCTCCTTTTCTTTCAAGGTTTCGTTCTCTTCATCTGTTAGTTTCCTCTTTGTCTTTTTCTTTAGCATGGCGGATAATTTTATCTATACCATGGTAATGAGATGAATATTAGTTCCTAAAAAATGTATCCATTCAAGATAATTGAAAAATATATGTCATTGAAGGCTTCATTTATGTGTGAGTTAAGGAAAACTTAGGGTAGTCTAGAGCCTTGAAGTTTGGAGAAGCCTGAATGATGAAATTAGGCAAATTAGTCCATGTACACTTGGCATTTTGTCCTAAAAGTGGGAAAAGGGCATTAATGATGCTCTAAGCCCGACCAAAGGGTCCTAGAATGTGAGAGAAAGGTATATAAGGTCGGAAAAACCCTAATTGAGCATGTGGGAAATCTATTGTATGATTTGGAGTTTTGGAAGGGGAATTTGTGAGTTGGAAGAGTGCAAATTTCATTGAATTTATGTTTTTGTGCCTTCATCCAGTCAAGAATGGATTGAAAGGACATGTCTAATGATTTGAGTCTTTCAATTGTGTCACTTAATTACTGTGTGAAGCATTATATTAACCATTTAGTTCAATTGCTTTCTGTTTTGCAAGTTTTTAGAGTTTTTGGTCTCATAGCCGGTTAAGGCCAGTTTTTGGAAATAATGATCCCCACTTGAATTCCCATGGAAAGGCTACCATGGCCACTTGGAATCAAGTAGGGGACTTTTTTTATAGTGTACATATGGTGTTTGGTGTCTTCGTTTGCAAGGGAGATGGTGAATTCATCAAGAACTAGGCGAGTGCGAGTGCATTCTGGCTAGTGGCTTGGAGAGGACAGCAGTAAAGAAAGTTGCTAAATGGACTGGTTTGTGCCAATCAAGAGCAAGAGAGTGTGGGAAAATGTATTCTAGACATGTGTGTACAAGGAGGAGAGTTGAGGAGGTCATTGAAGCCCTCAAAGTTGGAAAAAAGAGCCAGAACCCTAGAAACCCTTGAAAATAGGGGGTATGAGGACAGTCCTATGTACGAATGCCAAAGGGACTAAACATATGGTAAATATTGAAGCCTAGGGTACTACTAGAAATAATCTATAAAAATATTTTGGGATTGTTAAGACCGTTTTTGAGAAAAGCCATGAAAACAGGTTCTAGGAGGCTTAATTGGGCAAAAGGCTACAAGGCCTAAAATTGGGTTTTTCAAGAAAGCGATGGGTACAAGGTGAAAGAATCCTATGAGATGGATCAGTGAGGAGTCAAATAAACAAGGGGATAGTGAGAATACCCTTTCCTATCCCCTGGAGTGGTTAGGATACTTTAGGTCAGTGTGGAGCCCACAAAAGCTTAGTGGTGAATTGAGAGCAATGGTGAAGAATTTGAAATTGGTGGAGAGTCTTATGAGGTTAGAGGGGTTTAGGAGGGATCCTTGAGTAGGGTAGGGAGGAATACACTAGGAAGACCAGAGAATAGGTCTTGGGAAGAGCAAGATTGCTATTGAAAGATAAGACTCCCCATCAATTGTTGAAGGAGTGGTCTATGTAATGAACTTTTGACCTTGTGCAGGGTATTTTGAAGATGTTTGATGCTTTGGAATGGTCTGGGAAGGCCCGGGTATAGGAGTTTCTATAAAACCTCCCTCTTTTCTTTGAAAAATGGGGGTTTTTGTATTGGAAGCCTAGTTGAGCGGGTAAGGTCCTAAGACTTAGAAATTATCTTGTTTTGAGACCTAGAACTAAACAACTTGTGAATGACATAATCATTGGTTGATGTTTTGAGGAACCTACTTGATTGTAATCAATTATTTTCAAGATTTTTGAAGGTGTTTTGAAGGTCCTTAAGGAATTGGGAACTCTTGATGCTAATTTGACTATACGAATCAAATTTTTTGTGAAGGGAAATATATTTGAATGCATGTGTCAAGAAAGGTGTTGATTTCTTCCTTTGTACTGCATCAGTTTGTGCAAAGGTATTGGAAGGTGTTTGGACCCTTCAGATGAATGGGAGAGGCTTAGAGTTGTCTTAAAGGATGAATTTTGGTGAATTGTTCTAAATTTGTATAATTGGGAAGTGTAAGATGGTAATTGGCAAGTGTAACTAATTGTGTATATAATTTGGTAATTTAAAATGTGCATTAACAACCTAAGGTTACAATGACAAACAAAAAATGAAAGCAAGTCATAATAGAATGAAAGAAAATTTGTAAAGACTTCACATACCTTAAAAACCAGACTTTCAAATGGAGGAGTTCAACCCAATTATGTAGCCTTAGCTTCTTCTTTCTTCAAACTCCACAACAATTTGACTTGTTCAAAAGCTTGTTCCCTTCCACACTTCAATTGCATATCATTTTTCAATGGAATTCAAACTTCAATTGATATTATAGGTCTTTCAACGTGGAAACTCTGCTATTTCATGCAAAGGTGGTAAAAAGACATGGAAAAGGTGATGGAATGTGAAAAATATGCTTGCACACTTCACAACATCATCAAAAAGACATTTTTTGTCAGAGCATGCGCAGAACCAAGGGAATATGCAGACTTTGGGCCTTCAAATCATGGGTATATAGATTTTTTTACCGTTTTAGTGGACTACAAAACACGCTCACATTATAACGTGCACGCATTATAATGCACGCACATTATGTGAAATTTCATTTTATTAGTGTATTTTTTAGAGTATAGGAGCTTTTGAGAGAGTGGGAGTGAGACAGGGGGAAAGTGGAAGATAGCAAGGGAGGGAGAAGGAGAGAGTGGAAGAAAGAGAGAGGGAGAGAGTGGGAGATAGAGTGGAGGGAGAGAGGGGGAGAGTGGGAGAAAGAGAGAGGGAGAGAGTGGGAGATAGCCTCAACCCTCAACCCTTAAACCCTAATCCCTCAACCCCTATAGCCTCTTAATCCCTCAACCCTCAATCCTCAACCCTTAAACCCTAATCTCTCAACCCCTATACCCTCTTAATCCCTAGAACCTTAAACCCTAATCCCTCAAACCCTATACCCTCTTAATCCCTCAACCCTCAACCCTTAAACCCTAATCCCTCAACCCCTAATCCCTCTTAATCCCTCAACCCTCAATCCTCAACCCTTAAACCCTAATCCCTCATCCCTCAACCCTCAAACCTTAAACCCTAATCCCTCAACCCCTAATCCCTCTTAATCCCTCAACCCGTATACCCTCTTAATCCCTCAACCCTTAAACCCTAGTCCCTCAATCCCTATACCCTCTTAATCCCTCAACCCTCAATCCTAAACCCTTAAACCCTAATCCCTCTTAATCCCTCAACCCTCAATCCTCAATCCCTATACCCTATTAATCCCTATAACCTCTTAATCCCTCATCCCTTTACCCTGTTAATCCCTCATCCCTCAACCCTCAACCCTTAAACCTAATCCCTCAACCCCTATAGCCTCTTAATCCCTCAACTCTCAATCCTCAACCCTTAAACGCTAATCCCTCAATCCCTATACCCTATTAATCCCTCATCCCTCAACCCTCAACCCTTAAACCCTAATCCCTCAACCCC